>JABXWE010030691.1:0-37604 GCA_014611495.1 Limonius californicus
AGTAATCGATTTGACGTAAAATTTTCTACATAAATTTATTTAAAATACTCTTAAACTTCCTCAATAGAAAAAATAGTATAAAGAACACGTTTCATAAGACCACTTGTCGCACTCGTCCGTTGAAAAACTCGACGCTTCGCGTCTCGTTTTTCAAACTTGGACTCGTGCGTTAAGGAAAGGCCTTATGAAACTAGTTCTTTAATATACTATTCTAGTTCCATGCATCGATTAAATAATTATTATCATTGAAGGCGCGGTCACTTCGATAGCACTTCTAGGTTATTTGAATGAAAAATGTGTTTCTTCAGCTGAATAAAAATATCTATCAAATTTATATAGGTTATCCTGGTCGTCTGCAACAAGCTTATAATTTGATTATTATGTAAAATATAAGAGCAACCTTCAAGCAAAAGTTTAACGGCATTGTTCATATTTTATTCTTAAATGGTACTGTTTGGTTGTATTTTGTATATAAAATTTGCTTAAAAGTGTCACGTAATACGCACCTTAAGCATGTATAACACGACGTTAAATTTTGCGCAAAATGTACACGTAAAGCTATGTGAAATTATTTACGCATACAGTAATTTCACAAGGAGGAGGTGGAGTTAACGGATTGCGCCAAATTGAACGAATGGGGTGCAAATTAATATGTGCTAGCAATGTGCCGCGATTATTGTTTTTTGTCGGTCACCTAAGGATCCCGCCAATTTGATCTTATTTGAAACATATGTTCGTTCGTATTCACGTAACAAATTCCTAGATCTCGCTCTTTCAAATCAACAATCAACAACTTCCTAACCAAAACAAAATAACAAATACAGGATACGTTTACAATGAGATAAAAAATAAACACAACCAGATGTTTGACAAAATACCACTGATACAGATCTAAACCATGCAATTACAGAATATCAGTAAAATGTTTATTAAACCAAGGGCACGTGCTGTATTTAACATTAAAAATTGCAAACAGGAAATTTCAAAACTTTTTAATGAAAATTCAGCAGAAAATATATTTACAAATGTACATCTAACATTTGCATTAGATTCAACGTCGTTGTCATACAGGTTTAAAGATACAAAATTAAGTAACTTTGAAAAAGTAGATTTATTATTATGATAAAATGTATAAACTGTTTAATTGAATTGTCTCCCTCAACACAGGCACTCTTAACACTCAATAACATATCAATGAGTGTCCTTCTAAATCAGCAGGTCTGATTTGTTAATTAAAGCCAAAGCAACAAAATCTTTGATTCTGTCAAAGTGTTTATTAACATTTTATTAACCAAATTGTGCCTGTTTCTGAAATGATTTAATTTTTTCGTTATGTAACCTACGGATTATTTGGTACTTTGAAAGAGAGAACATTTTTCGCTACAATGCGAACTGGAGCAAAAATAATTAGTGAATTGTTAGTTGCTGACTAGTTATTTGTTGGGTTTGCATTTCATGAACCGTTTAATGTTGTTTTTAGTTTTTTCTCTTATCTTGTATAATATCTGTATCGTAACACCCTGTATAAATAGATGATATTCCTAGTTTGAAAATTCTCACAGTAATACCTTTATTAGACGGCCTCGGTGGTCTAGTGGTTAGCGCACTTGCCGGTAGATCCAAAGGACGCGGGTTCGATCCTGGCTGAGGTCGGTGAGATTTTTCTAACGGAGACAAATTTGAAAGTGTGACTTAAGATAAAAAGTAAAGCCGTAGGCCCCCGTTGCGATTTGTCGCACGTAAAAAATCACTACTGGGGTTAGAACTACCACAGATAGGCAAAATTTAAAGCAAGGGCGTGCAGTGGTCCAAATATGGCTTAAGTTTATAGAGATGCTTGGAAAACCGCGTCCTAGATCTCACCCAATCCAAACAAATAAACAGACAATACCTTTACTTGCCGAGGTAATTATGGAGACAAAATATGTTCTATACGGCAAAATTCCAATACCTACGAGCTTTTAAATAGTGCAAGTGCACATATATCATATATCCTTTGAATAAATTATTATTTAACGAAAAACGACCATAACTTGGCAACTGGTGGCCTTGGCTACAGATTTAAAAAGTTTATGTAGATGTGGCTATAGTTCTGTAATATTTCTCTTTATGTTATTCCTTTTTGTTATTTTTGTGACTTTGAATCTAGTAAACTTTAGGAGAAGGTGTTCTGGTCTAGCAATTATTGGTGATTTGGGAGAAACTGAAAAAAATGGCTTTATCTTAATCCTGGTTTCAGGCTGTAGGTTCCCTCTACCTAATAACTGCTGCGGATAGTGTAAGAATCTAGATTGGAAAATCCTGATCAGTATTCCTACCTCGTAAAAAGGAAACATAAATTAGGTATTTATTTATTAGCTGTCTAATGCGAAAAATATATCACGGTAATCAAAATGGCGGAAAGAAATATTAATTAAGCCTAAAAGAGAACCCTCGACCTCACATTTTAAAGCTAACAAATTCAGTACATTATTGAAAGTTCAGGCAATTCAATTTTTCTCACGAAGTTTGCGTGCGGCGCCACTTGAAGTGCGTGCACACATTAACAACAAACCGCCCCCATCCTATCTCTTCCAACACCCCAACATTTCATCAACTTTAACGGTCATAATTAAACGAAATTATTTCCTAAATTAGCTTAAACAAGGGTAACATTTTAATTTGGGAAATGCTCATTTTGATTAATGTGCTGCGCGCATGATATACGATGGGACCTAATTTATTCGTCCCAGACGAACCTGAAACGCTTCCGCAATCATTTTCAAAAAATTACGAGACGAGGAATATTAAAAAAGAAGGCGAGCTTTATATTAGGATAATCCGCAGGCGAATTGTGGGGGTGTGTACTTCTGAATTTATTCTACTAGCAGGAGTAAGTGTAAGTTGTATATAAGTAAACTTTTACGTATAATTTTAAGCAAATTAAAAATAATCTGTTGTTCAAAATTTACTGTTTTCATTTTATTTCTAATATTATAGTAGAGTAATGAAATTACATAAAATTGCCGAAGCTCAACTATGTTCTGTACTGTCGATAAACAGTGAAAGCGCAGGAATTGATGGACAATACATATTAAAAAAGCAGCTTTTATTTTTTACAAAAAAGCCATTTAAATACATCTTTTAATTCAAAGTGTAGGTAATGTCAAGCATAATCTAACCCAAGAAGTAATCTAAGATTTCTCACATTTTTTTATATGTACTTTGCTTATTTAATGTTTGCTTGAGAACAAAGCCGACAAACTTTGATAAAAGGTACGGTCTATTTTCCATTTCTCCCCATATTTCATTGTTGAAAAATTATATGGTAATATTGAATTGAACCTATATTGACTCTAATATGGTGAATCTACGACTCGTAGTTCGTGTTATCTACACTATCTTGCACTATTTCTATGGAAATGGGACGTATCAGTTGTTATGCCAAGCCCAATGTTAACATGGGACCATTACCATTTTAGTGTGTTCTCTTTCTCAGTATGACGCTAACTTGAGTATATCCAATACTAGATCCAGACAGGACTTTATGTACGATTAATCCCATTGCAATATGAAGGTGAACTCGTCTAGATGTACTTGTATTGTGCTGTATTTTGAGTTATACTATGGGTTAGTTACTACCAACTTATATGTATGTTAATTTACACTAAGTGTCTAACTAATTTCATCGTAGAGAGATTCAATTAATTTACCACAAAAGTTCAATATTATGATTTGGTGGGACTCGCTGTTATATTAAGTTAATTTTGAAGTATGCTACGTGTTGGTTAATTTAACTTTATGCCCAGATGGGGTTCAGACTGCATACACTAGGTGGCCAAATTATTAGGGACAGTACAAATTTCCTGTAATTTTAAAGTTTAAATGAATTTAATGATCAAATAATTGACTTTGGTCTTGTAAATAGTTATTTTTTATTCATTATAGTACTCTATTTCGAATATAAAAACAACATAAACACTTACTCATATCTATTTATTTTTTCATAAAAAGTGATCACTGAATAATTTCAGAAAAATCTAAGTATTTAGTAATGCTACCCTTTGCTGCGATTACGCCTTCCAGGCGTCGGAGCATGTTTTCTATGCAGATTTTCGCGTTTTGCCGGAGATTGGGATTGTGATGCCACACTCTGACAAGGGTTTCCATCAGTTGCCGTTTGGTGGTGATGACCTCTTTGGCGATCTTCCGTTTCGTGAACTCCCATGGGATTCATATCAGGCGAATTCCCCGGCCAAGGCAAAACGCACACGTTTTATCAGCCAGGAATACAGTAACACTCCTGACGTTGTGGCATGGTGACGAGTCGTGCATAAACACATACTCTTCATCACCAGGGAACCATTCTTGGACCTGGGTTAAGAGCCGACTTTCCAGTACTCGCTTGTACTGATCCAGCGTCATGGTCCATTCCACGATATAGAGGTGTCCCATACCCTTGGCTAAGGTCACGGACCACACCATTATGTTAACAGGGTGTTTAACCCTCTCCACAAGGCAGTCTGGGTGAAACTGCCCTTCTGACCATCGTTGGACGAATGAGTTTTTTTCCACCAAAATTAGAAAAGTTGATTCGTCCGAGAAGCAGATCTGTATTACCATTATTCAGGATTCTTACAATTTTATAAAAGTCATATTTACTCGACTCCAGTCGGCAACAGTCATATTTCGGTATTCTCTAGCCCATTGCAGTCGCTTTTTCTTCATGGCCTCAGTCTGACGGGGTTTTTTGGTTGGACGACGACCCATCAGATTCTCTTCAACTAACCGCCTCCAAACTGTCATCGTAGGCAAGACGAGCGACGCACTTTTTACGATTTTGAAGCAGATATACCTGATTTTATGGCGACCACGTGGAGTGGTGATCCTTTTTGTACCACTTTTTCCGATGCACTCTGCTTCTAGGGGCAGGTTTTTATTGATTTTTATTTTAATCCAGTTGACCCCTGACTTCGAAACACCTGTAAGTGCTGCTATCTCTCTCTGGGAATGTGTGGTATGAAGTAGTAAGGTTTGTACTTCCCTACATTTTCTTGGGGAAAGATTTGAAGACTTGCCCATAGATTATGGTTAAGTGTTAACCAAATTGAAATTTACGCATTCAAATCAGCAAAACTAGTAAATTATTAAGCAATACTTACGCGTTGATAGTTTTGGACTGGGAAAACTTGCAAAAAATGATTCCAAAAATTAATAACTCGCACCAACAACACTATTCACCAATTAACAGCGAAATAAGAAATAATCTCACTTTTTTGACGGATAAGGCAAACTGAACTTTTTAAAAGCAATAATAATGATACCAGCAACAAAACTACAGAAGAAAAATGAATTAGAACCAATTTATTTGCTCGCAAAATTCATTTAAACTTGAAAATTACAAAAAAGGTGTACACTGTCCCTAACAATTTGGTCACCTACTGTAGATACCGACAATCCCATGAACTTAACGTTGAAGTCCACATCGAACTTATCTAAGTCATATATTTCTATGTACGTTATGTGTCTAATTCATCCTATTGTAATATGACCTTCACTTTTGTACTGGAAAAAAATTATAAGTTCAGAGGGACCCGCGCTTGTATAGGATTAATACCACCGCGACATTAAAGTAAATTTTCTGTTTTGTTCAGGCTTGTATTTTTAAGTTGCACCGTATTTTGGTTACTTCAACTGTATATTCACCTTCTTAAGAAGAATACCTTTACCATTGACGATGTATCAGTGGAGTAGAAGCTGTGGAAAAACTCATGTAGCAGGTGCCGTGATTACAAATGGTGGAAGATGGGAAGAGGAAATAAAACGTAGGTTAGGAACAGGATACACTGCCACGGCGAGACTATCAAAGATATGGAAAGACGCTAATATAACTAAAGCAACCAAGATCAGCTAGGTAAGAAGTCTATTTTTTCCTATATGCGCAGTAGTAACCTGAACCATCAAGGAGGATACGCGCAGACGAATCAACGCCTTCGAAATGTGGTATGGCGAAGGCTGCTAAGGATACCGTGGACTGTCAGACGAATCAATGAATCGGTCAGAAATGAAATACAGTACAATACAAGCTAAGGAAAACTTATTAACCATAATCAACCAAAAATCAATTAAATATTTTGGTCATATATGGAGAAGAAGCTCAGATATCCTAAAAAATGGTTTAAGCCTCGACGCTCGAGAGGCCGATCACCAAGACAGTAGACTGAGAGGTAAATCTTTATCGGAATGCACACGCCTGAGAGCCAAAAGAGAGAAATGAAGGTCCACAGTAAAGAAAATAACGGATCAAAGTCATTGACCGATCCTACCCTTCACGGGGAAGGCAAGAGAAGAGAAAATCCCATATTAAAACTAAGTTCAAGTTGTTATCTTTATGGAACTAGCAAAGTCATACATTTCAATGTGTCTAACTAATTCTGTTGTTGATTTTTACCATCACGCTACTAAAGTTTTATGTTCAGATGGTTGTATATTTTGATTTACGATATGTGCAGAGCTTCTCTGGGACTAATTCAAATAGATGGGTCTCGCCAAATAGGACTAAATACCGTTGTGAAGTTTTGGGTTAATGATAGGATTCATATTTTGTAAACTACGTGTCGAATAATTCTTATTTTGGAACGTGGATTATATTAATTATCATTATGGGATTAACTGAAATATGTTTAAATTTACACCGCTTTAAACTCATATTATGAAGTTAATGCAATTCAGAAAACGCTATTACTGTCCAGGTAAGACTCGTATATAGTTTGACATACACTATATAGGTAGGTAATTTGTCCACTTTTATATCCATTGTTCTTCAAGCTGAATTTAATATTTACATGGGGTTGGCACTTGTATTGAGTTCATTACATTTCGGCTTCGATGTGATTTTGTATTGTATTAATAAGTGATACCAATTTGAAGTTAGGGTATGATAATATCTTGAAATCAACTATTATCTGGATGGGACTGACTGCAGAAAGTTTAACTATATATGTGAATGTTCACAATTTTGGTAGATTAATTCAACTTAGAAATGATGATGACTGTACCAGTATTGGTGATCTTTGGTGAAATCTCTATGTTAATTCGATATCTCTTCTATCGGTCTCAGCTTTAACTGTTTTCGAACTACAAGAAACCAGATCTTCAGAAGTCCATTACATATGCATTGGTATATGTATATAAAATAACATATCGGTCCAGTACAGTTTTCGATGTAAACAAGAAAATTATGTTTACGCTGTACAGTTGTACTTTTGGAAGTACGATCTTCCATTTCCGAAATAATTTCCACGGAGGAAATATTGCGAGGCCGGAATTTTCCTCGGAACCAACAAAATATTTTTCTAATTAGCCGTTACTAATATTATTCAAGATGTTTCCGAAAGATCTGTACAAAACGCTTATTGAGGTAAGTTAGGTTAAACCGTTCTATTTTGGTTTCAAGAATATATGGTATCGTTTTGTATAGATGTTTTAGAGACAGCTTGTATACACTGCTCAACAAAATTATCGCATCACTCAACATTTATAGATTGCAACTATTTCTTCTGTGTTCTAATGGTAGATTCTTCATTTCAAACATAAAATAGAATAAAAGTACTAATTTTATTAAAAATAAAGAACAAACCGCTTCAAGTTTAGAAAAAGAAGAAAACATTATACTAACTCAATTTTTTTTTACTTTAAAAAGAAACTATAAACTGCTAATACCGCGTGTTTGCACCTCTGCTCTTAATAACAGCTTGCATTCTTCTCGTTAAACTATGAAATAAGTTTCTCACTGACTCCTGCGGGAAAATGTTAGGCAAAATCTTGATTCGTCTGTGACAAGTACGTTGCTCCAGTCGTTAATAGGCCAATTAATGTGTTCACGAGCAAACCTTAACCTGGCCACACGGTGTGTTCTGGTTAACCGAGGTCCAGTAGCAGGCTTCCTAGGTCTCAATCCCACATGCCTCAATCGTCTTCTAACGGTTTGATCACTTATTCTTACTCTTCATACTTCAAAAAGCTGATTTGGAATATGGCTTGCCGTCACAAAACGTTGAGGAAGAGCATACATTCGAGTAAATCTATCGTCCGGATGTAGCTCTCTTTCGGCCTTGTCCTCGTCGGCGTACATATTCTCCAGTTTCTCTGTATCTTCTGGCTGCTCTAGATACGGAAGATTGATGAATTACACACACCCCAGCCACATATCTCTGACTACGACCTTCTTGTAAGAGAGTTACAATTCGAACCACTTCTTCATTGATAAGGTGATGCGATAATTTTGTTGAGCAGTGTATTATATGTAAACAACTCGATCTCGAAACAGTTTAGTTATTTATTTGTTAATAGAATTTATAGTACCTAGTGAAATGATTACCAATACGGATTGAAAACATGAAACTTCATTACAATTAAAATGGAAAAGCCTTGTTCGCAGTAGCGTTTATAAAAAGAAATAATTTCATTGTTGTATTATTTTCTCCAACGGATCACCAATTCTATAATTTAATACTTACAGTTTTAATAACTTGGTAGAAAATGCAACATAACAAAGATATCAGTGTTTTAAAGCTAATACACGTGGGCACCGACTAAACTATGGTAAACCAGTTACTCTGTTTCTCCGTAATTTTTACAACTATTACGTTTAATAGACAACACCAAATATAGCGTGCGAGTAACCCATGGGTCCAACTAGTTGTCATTAAATCAAGTTCATTTAAAACACATTAAAGTTCGCATATTTACTTCAAACTTTAGCTGCTATTTTTTATGAAGACTTTCAGTCTTGGCTGTTTCTTCCAGAAAATGTAACAATGTATAATCAGACAAAACATGTGTAGCTCACAGGTTCATTTTACGCTACATCTTTGTAAACATACAACTTTCTCTCAAACTTAGTGCTGTTACTATAAAATGTATTCTGGCTCCTCTCTTGTAGCCGATCTTGAGGACCTTTTTTAGAGAATATTCACATATAGCTCACAACAGCAATATCAAAAGTTCTAAAATTGAATTACTTTACCTTTACGCAGAAGTGCTTTGGGGTGAATGTTCTATGTCGTACATCCCTATATTCTGCCCTTTTTACCATGTTAAAATTGAACTTTTTCTCTTACGTTCTATTAAAATCCTTCTTAGTATTAATATTTCTTGGCACAGAGCCAAGAAATAGAATATCTGAAAAATGTTAAGTGTTTTTTTTTTTGCAAATCCGTAGGGTGGAATCCGAAATTGCGTTTTACGTGGAAACCTTTCGCGTTTCTTTAATTATTTCCAGTCTGTTGCTCGTTGCATCACTGTATTTGCAGAAAATTGCATTACGCTACTTCTAAAACATATTCGATATGTCTTGCAAACAGTTTCGATTACAAGTAGAAAGTTAGCAAGATAAGTTGAGATTGTTACAATTAATTAACATGCACAAAAGAACATGTCGGAAGTGCGCGAATTACAAGCGGAGCTTTCCGATTAATTAAAGTATAATAGACACTAATTTTACACCTATTTGATAAATAGCCGTGATTAGTTTCAACGATCGGCATCGCAAAACGTTCTCGACTTATTTACGAAACACGGAATGAAGGGGAGCAGTTCTCCCCGAACTTTCTTTATACGGCCTCTCCTGCACCTCCCCCGCGCACGGGGGAGCAAACCGACTGAATGCCTTTGTTTATGAAATGCAACGAGCCGAAGAAATGTTATTATTGCTGCCGAGAAGACGAGGTGGATGAGCTAAACCGCCGGATCATAAACAAGTGCGCTATAAAGAACATAATAACGTTAATTGAAAGGAGCTTTTTAATAATAGACCCTTAGCTTTGTGATGTCTCCACTAGGGCCCGGTTCCGGGCCGTCCTCTACCCGAGACAACAATAACGCCTGTCAATTTTAACCCAATGCCAATTTATTACAATCGCACTCCGTGTGGGATTTTCCAGCTTTTTGCAGGAAATAAAATTTGAAAATGTGTTTCCTGTGGGCGGTTTATTTGTCTTTTTATTTAAGAATTCTTATACCTATGTGCTCTTATTATTCATTGTGACACGTACACACTGTAGTGTTAAAAAAGCGCGTTAGATTATTGGAAACTAATTTTTATTCCCATCAATTTACCATTACTTCAGCTTATTATAAGTTATTGTAGCGACGCATGTCGCTAAGACTTGTAATATAAGTTACCTTTAACTCTTTTTCTTGCATATACAGACCAGGAAGAGGCAGCCTTATTATGTATAGGTGAAGTCAATTTTGATTGTAAGTCAGTGTAGGCAACCTAAACCTTAGAAAATATACATAATAAGAGAAATTTGATGCGTATTATTTTCTCTTACTTACATTTATACAAGGTGCTTATAAAAATAAAGGTGTATGTTATGAGTGTTGCTTGTCGGCATTTCAGGATTTCCCTTTCCATCTGATGGCTACACTCTCCTTGCGCTACCGCAAATATATTGTTACTTCTTCCCAATTCTGCCCTCTAACGTTTGTTGTTGTTGAGGTATCTGATGGACATTAAAATAGAAACTTATTCTAGATACGCTATTTTAACTGTAAACAGTCTGTATGTGAATTTCATGTTGTTGGTTTACCATCAATAGAGTATGTTACGGCCTGACCAACATAGCTGAACATATCGGATTGCACACAAGCAAGGTGGCTTATGTGGGGACGGAGCTCGTTCTTAACTTGAACACTACGCGTGCAATATCGGTACAGTGCAAGAAATAATAGTAGTAATCTGTGAGTTTAATTAGAGCCACCGTACCGGAAGAAAATTTCCATCGCCGATTGTGCTAAACCTGTGGCGTCGATCTTTTATCTTATTTCGGCATGTTTTGTCTTGCTTCCTACTTTACGCATTTCGCGGCTTCCGCTGAGTTGGTCGATCTGTACTGTCTGTACTGTACCTGTCTTATTTTCTACTGGAACACTATGTAAGAAAATGACGTGTTCAAGTACATTTATCAGTTAATTCTTATATACACAATATGTTTGGTGTTAAGTCAGTTCGTAGGGCGCTCGCTTTCTGAACAAAACGTCGATTCTGGCTTGGGTTCGAAACCTACGCATTGCTAAGCAGATTTATAAAAATCTTGTGTGCAACCCCCCACACACAATTTCCCAATCCGCTTGCAGCGGTGGGATCTTAATGCTAAAAACTTTCTCTGGAATTTCTGTCGTTCAGATTCGACGTTAAACTGTAGGTCCCCCGTGTTTCTACCTTAGTTCTGAGGAGAAACACGTGGCATAGAAGATGCCGATGCCCAACACTAGAATAAAAAGGGTGTTGGTGGTCTGTGGTTGGCCATAGTAGTGGAAATAAACAAATAGACATTTAAATGGCAATTCAAAAAAACTGTATCCAGAATGAAGAGCAAAAAAATGTCTAGTTTCAAACTCACCTGCGACCCCATAATCATAGTATTGAGTCCAGAAACAGGAGTGTAATTTACCAGACTAACAGGTTTTATTGTGTATCGAAAATACTTTTTATGTATTTTTTTGTGATATTTTTATAGCGTTGCCTTTTAGATAATACTTTCCTTTTTTTGCAGGTAGGAACGAATTGATCGCCCGCTATATTAAACTCCGGACGGGGAAGACGCGTACCCGGAAGCAAGTTAGTTCACACATTCAAGTCCTCGCCCGTCGGAAACTCCGAGAAATACAAGCGAAGCTAAAAGTTGTAAGTATTCCTTATCTTGGTGTTGCAAATTGACGTTATTTGGTCATATTTTTATTGTTATCTCGTGCTAGACTCTCTGGTTAAGTTTTTGTCCTCGAAGGCTTCATATTGCATGCAACTACTACTCTAAACTGGAAACAAGGATAAGCTCTCGTTTTTCGACTAAGCGAAGCGCTTTTCCTTATCTTAAAGCTGATTTATGTTATTTTTCTATTTTCGGAGTAAATGAATTGGTAGAGTAAAATGTCTACAGATACAACTACGTTTTGAGGCTTTACATAGAAATTCAATTCGATTGTAATTTCTAAAGTGACTTTAATGACATATCAAGTAAAACTCTCTGTCTATTTTGAAGGATTTGATTTAAAAAGTATCGTAATCGTGATAGAGTAACGGTTTATGATTTGTATCGAAATTCACTTTTTGGAACCCGAAAAATTGAAAGCACTAATCCGATTTTATAGAAATTTCGTAAGTACAACCCGTTAAGCAAACCCGTAAGCTGTAGAAGTCAAATTTTTAAAAATATGTGAAGTGTACTTGCGGGTTATATTTTTTTTGGAAAGTGAGGTACTTGAAAAGTTTAAGTTATGGTGTTATGTTTGTTAGAAATGTTATTAAAGAAAGTAAAAACTAAAAATCATATTATTTATTAATACTGTTAGGAATACAATAGGAACACGTTTATAATATCTTAAAATACTACCCGATATAAGTAATTAAAAGGTACTGACAAATTAATTACAAGTTTTTGAAATTGGAAAAGCAATACTAGACGAGGTGCTATGCTAACTTGCAGCTAAACATGAGTTTTGTAAACGAATAGTATATGTTCAAAAAATATTGATTTGTCAATCTAGAATTATACAATGCATATTTTATAATATACTAACAGGCATGAAAAACCAGAGTTAATGTTTCTTAATTTGAACTTGTACGACATTTTGAAAATTTACGTTCAGATGTCTAGTTATTACAAATAGGCTGGTGTAAGGAAAGTATTGATAGTACGAGGTGTGTTGAATTGAAACCCATCTTTGCTTTATAAAAAATTTATTCAACAATTTAATTACAAATAATTATCATCACAGTTAAGGCACTTATCCCATTGTTTTACTAACCGATATATACCCTGCTCATAGAATTCTTGTGGTTGCTGATTGAAGAATCTTCCACAGCTATCTGTACTTCCGCGTTAGACTCAAAATGCCGATCTTTTAATGCCTTTTTCAGCGATCCAAAAATATGGAAATCGCAAGGCGATAGCTCCGGACTACAGGGTGGATGCTCTAAAACGCTCCATTTCTTTCGTTGAAGATTTTCTTTTACCACATCAACAGCATGAGGCCTAGCATTGTCGTGCAGCAAAATGACCCCAAGCGTAAGCTTTCCTGGACGTTTCCGTTTTATTGCTTGATGAAGCTTGTTCCAAGTTTCATTGTACAGATTTGCATTGACATTTACTCCACGTTCCTTAAACTCTATCAACAAGGGTCCTTCATGGTCGAAAAAAAATGTTAACATCACCTTGCCTGCAGAAGATTGTTCTTTAAACTGCTTCGGTGGTGGTGAACTTGAATGTTTCCACTGCATCGACGATAACTTACTGGATGGCTCGTAGTAATGGTAACCAAATTTCACCAGCAACTATTGACAGACGAAAGTCATTACCATTTTGCCTAAAGTCTGTGAGCTGTTGCAGAGATAAGCCCATGCTCAAGTATTTTTGTTCATTAGAGACGAGGAATCCACAAACTTTGCTATAACCCAGATTACGAAAAATGCTATGGACAGGTACTACACTCGCACCAACAATTTCTGAAATTTCTCAAATTGAAATTCGACGATTTTCTCTAATAGGCCTTCCACACATACCATATTGTTTTCTGTTAATGCAGTATACCGTGCACCTGGTCGCGGCCCATCCATAGTCCCCTCTTTTCCATCCTTAAATTTTCGGTACCATTCCTTCACACTTGGGTACACAATACATGCATTTCCATACAGTGCTTTCATCGGCGTATGAATCTGCAATGGCTGCACACCCTCAGCGCATAAAAATTGTAGGACCGCACGCTAATATTATTAATGTGTTGCATGCAAGCAGCACTAACATTAACAAACGTCATTTGAATTATTGCATTTAGTACAAAGATGGGTTTCAATTGAATAAGCTTCTTATTGTTGAAATCTATAAAGCACAACATATAATCAAGATATCAAAAGATTAATTTGTAACATATTACAGTGTTTAAATGAATGTAGTTCTAGAATTTTTAAGATAATTTTACTTATATTATGCTCGGAAGGAGATAAAAGTGTAGTCAAACAAAACTGCCTTTCTGTAACATAGAAGATACAACACTAATCCAAAAATGCTTAGTTTTTAGCGCCATAATCTCCACATCTTGGATGGTGGTAGATCAATTGGTAAAGCGCTCGATTTCTGGACAAAAAGTCTATTATGGCTTGGGTCGATTTCCCAGCATTACCACGCAGCGGTTAAAAATCTTGTGCTGCAAGCCACCACATACAATTCCCCAACTCGGTCGGTAACCGTAGGGTCTTAATGCCAAAAACCTTCTCTGGAATTTCAGTAATTCGGAATCGATGTTAAACTGCAGGTCTTCTGCGTTTCTATCTTAGCGCTTAGGAGAAACACGTGTCATAAAAGAGGCCCATCAGTGGAACATAAAGACTATTAACGATAACCAATCTCCACAAATTATTTTCACTACTATATCTATAGGGTCTTACAAAAATGTGCTAATAGTTAATAAGCAATTGTTGAGCAAATTTAGAAAGAAGTTGGTTTTGTTAAAAATAAATCATAAAATAATTTTCAAAAAAACGTGAAACTTAGTGATATTTTGAAATGTAGTTTTAAATACAGCTACATAAATCCGCCCAATAAATCATTTTCATTTTAGAACACCAATCTACGTTTACGTTTTGAGATACTTGGAAAAACTCACAAATTTGTTGATAAAAACTTATTCAATAATTATCAAACGTTTCATAAAAATGTGTTTGTCCTTCGATTTATCGCTATAGCAGTAAACAGGAAATTTAAAATTATCCAAAAATATTAAAGATATAAAATTTGAAAAAAATATTAATTGTAAAATTGTTATTTACGAAAACGTTTGTGCTAAATCATTCATGGGCGTTTCGTTGTAAACTTTTATGGGGATTCAAGGTTATTCTTAAAATAATTTTATTTATCAACTTAATGTTACATTAAAATTAATCAGTTTATACTGTGTTGCTAAACTTACCCACGAAAAAATGAGAACATTCACAAGTGCGCTTATTAAATCGGGCTTTCTTACTATTAGTACTTTTTAGTTTTACTCCTCACATTTTATTCCACTTCACAAGATTACGTACGGCTTGAAAGATTTATTTTGTTCAGCCAAGTCTCGCAGCCGTTGTCCAAGCAGAAAAATCAACAATTTGTTTTTAGAAAGACATTCAGGTGACATTTATACCTTTGACGTGTTACAGCAGATGTGTTAAAATTTAATTTATAGTTTCTTTTAACCGCACCGGGAGAGCCAAAAAAGAATCTTGCGTTGGGGGCCTTTGACGACAGCGCTTGGTTTATTGAAATTTTGTGGAAATTCCTACTAAATGCCAGTTTTCATCTAAAAATTTGAGAAAATAGTGAATCACTTAGAATGTAAGTTAGACAAAATAAAACTTAACTTCGCTGTCGTATCCAGCTACTTTGTGGAATTTTTAATTCTTCTTTTCCTTTCGCTATTAATGTTTGCATTTATGTACAATCGAACCTCGATAAGTCAACGTTGAAGGGAAATCAAAAATAATTTGAGTTATCGAAAATTTGAGATACCAACAATAGCTGAACAACATACATACATATATTTAATCTTTATTATATTGCAAAACGAAAATACGTTCAATGTCTACAATGAATGCTATACTATACTATTTAAGTTCAATTGTCATGCCGACGCTGAAGGTGTAAATGGTCATTGACCGGAAGATTGCCATAAATCACCATAGAGTTGGGGTAAAACCACGCAATTATTTCGGATATATTTTACTTGGAGTTGCAGAAATAGTTACTAGCAAAGTTAGTACAGGGATTTATAAAAATCTTTGCCTTATCAAAAAATTTGAGTTATCGATATAAAAATATAGATATTGGAATAGGCATTTTGTCGGGAAACAGCTTCTAGTTCGAATATTAAAAAAATTGAATTATAGAGGTTCGAGTTAGACAGGTTCCACTGTATATTAAGGAAATTTGTAATAAAACGTAACCACAACTTCCAGTATTTGTTTAATTCCAAGTTAAATGTTATTTAAAAAGCTTAATTGAAAAATGCTAGGAACGGTATGTAGGGATTAAAATATTAATAGAGACCATGTTTTATTCTAGTTTTCCTGTTGCTGAAGATGTTTCGAAATTTGATACCGTTTGATTTTCCAAAACTTTACGATGAAGTACGTGTTTTTTTAACAATATCGACCTGTATGTATGAACGCGGCATAACTCAGGAACCATTAGGTCAATTGTAGTGAAAGGAATAACGGTGTTCAATGATTGCTCGATTTTGATAGCTTCTTGTAGCAATACGGAAACGTATTACGTATACATGTATTTTTGTATATTAGAAAAAGTATTTTTCGAAAGTGAGGAAATCCCATAGATTGTTTTAAATCAAATACTGTGCTTTACTTTAAAAATAAGGATGTATCGAGTCTTAAGATTTCGATCTTATACCCGTTTTTTTTTCAAAACAGACAAAACGCTATAAGTTGTATTTTATTTGAACATTTGCTGTAAAATATGAATACGTACAGGGTGGTTAAGGGTGAAAACTACTACCTATGTGAAAAGCGAACTTATTATTTTTTTAAATGTCATCGACTAATACTTGGCGACTTATCAAAGTGGTTGGAAGCCAATTGAAATGCAGTTTTAAACCCAGACCTATGCATATTTTAAAAACTTCAAACTGTACAGAGTGTTCTATTTGGTATAAGCAAGTAAGGGTAATTTCTGACGGAATCAGATACGCAATAAAACTAGAATTAGTGTCGAATATGGGCCTTTTAAGTTTTATTATTTTTTTATTTTAATATTCAGGTTAAGTCTAAACATGAGCAAAAAGCAATAACCACGTGTAGCTGAGATTATTTACACCCAAAATTACCTAGAATTTTTTTTAATTCAATACCGTTACGGGGACGACGCTTGAACGTTTTTTATATTAATTCGTTAAAATGTAAATAACTTTTTTGTTTCTTGTTCCATTTTGATAAACTTTATCGTTATGGAAAGCTACCAGTTCAAGCTTAATTTCCAGTCAAAGATTTACAAATGAGTGTGAAGAGTGGATGAAATCTGACCTAGAAGGGAAAACTTTGGTTTAAAAATTTGGAAATTAGGTGTATGTATTTAAATTATTATTTCTATTGGAAATGTTGACTTATTTAGTCTTTGAATATTAAACGTTTCTAAAGATCTGTTTTTTTTATAAAACTGAATACTAGTTCAGAAGCTGCAAAAAAACTTTGGTTAACCATCAAGATGTACCATAATTTATAAATTTTTTAAGCAAAAATTCACTTCTGGGTCCGATTTCATCCACTTTTCACACTCATCTGTAAATTTTTCTCGACTGGAAATTAAACTTGGAGATTTGGACATATTTACAATCACCCTGTATAGGAATAATACAATTAAAATCGAATATAATGACGAAAGTACTATTTCTCTGCAATTTATGGGGCAACCTGTAGAAGTTTGCGTTATTTAATTCATTGAACGCATACATATCTGAATCAGCTACTAGTACAAGAACTCGCAAGTATTTTAAAAGTATTATAATAAGCACTACAACTCGGCCGCCTCGTTATTTATTTTGTTGACCTTCAAAAATAGTTCCGGTTTATACATTTTTTAAACTTTTGTTATAAAATATAAAGAAGAACGCATTAGTAGAGCATTAGTGAAAAATAATAAGAAACTATGTTTAGTTTCTAACGACTGGTAAATCGGATATTTATGCAAACGAAATTATTTTAAGTATAGAGAAGTTATTAATAATCTGTGGATTTTCAAGTGGAGGCTACACCTAGATATTTGCTTACAGCATATTGTAGGATTTGTGCTTGCACAGTAAAAGGCAGATCATATAAAATGTTAAAGCGGTAGAGAATACAGAGCATTAGCACAGGTGTATACAAACATGTATTATTAAGTGACTGATACAGTTGCAATTTGTCGTGTTACGTTATCTGGAGTTTCACCAATCCCATATGCATATTTAAAAACTTTTATCTGTTAACTGGTTTATTATGATTATTATAATAACCTGTTGGTTATTTATTAAACTTAACTAACATACGCCATAATTTATGCGGTAATGTGTAATTACTTTCCGCTGTTATTCCTTTTTAAGGCATTATTATTATGATTAACCGTCGTCCATCAAACGCTACCGGCTTAGGTGCCGTATTTTATTACTTATTTTTTCGTGCGTTTATTGCTTAACAATTAAACCGAACGCAACGGTACACCACTGAGTGCTGCAGTATCTGTTACATTATTTATGTGTCCCGCCTATTATTACCTGCAATTAGAACTAAGTATTATTTATCGGAACTTTTACCCGTTCTTTTTAAAACAAACAGCAAATTCATGCGTTTATCCAGCCATGAGAATTTATTGGAGAGGCTTGATAAGGTTAAAATTAATTACAGCTAGCTCATTTCAATACTAATGATCTAACTGTAACTGAAATCAATTTATCCTCGACGATTCATAAACGACGCAGCTATGACACTTTTTTAATTTTCCTTAATTAAGCCCCAAGTCACTTGAAACCTTATTTTAAATCAGATTTGATCTCTTCAAATCTTATTTCTGTCTTTTCTAGACGCTTCGGAAGAATAAAATATATAATAAAGACGTTTAATTAAGTGCTGGCTGTAAACACTCTGTACATAAGTTGATTGAGCAGATAAGCATTAATTAATGGTAATTGCAGTAAACAAGCCACATATCCATAGCACAAGGGAAACTTTCCCCAGTTTGAATTATTGAAATTTCAAATCCGGTACCTGTAAATTTGTAATTATTATTCTGCTAAGCTTTGAATTATGGAATTGTTAATTATTGCACTTTCGCAATTGATTATCGATTATTAATTACTATTGTTTGATTATTCTGTTGACGTAGGCAGAAAAATTAAATGCTGTAGTTGTAAACTTTTATTTTTAAAGGAATATTAAGTTTTGTTGTAATTAATTTTTAGTTTATATTAATTTGTAACGTAGTGATTAGCTGTGGCAGCTAAGAAAACTTTTAGAACCTTTTGGCAACTACAAGTAACAGATATTTATTTTATACAAGCCCAAAAACAATTTTTTTAAAAATGATTACATAGGTATTGCCTTATTGTGTCACTATTTGTTGCTTTTATCTCATAATTTCCAAAAAGACTTCCTATTGCAATGGGGAACAATGTTTAAATGCCACTAATAAAATTTAAATGATTATTAGGTGAATATTACTCTAAAACAAATTTAGTATTTTTATTATTATAAATATACTCATATTAATATGGTGTTACAAATATAATGATAATATTTTTCGATTTTACACTTTATTCTCCATCAAAATATCCTAGGATAGGTAGCAACAATTTTGTGATGCCCTTTACAAAATTTTAATTTTATATTGAATTTCGCGCCAAACTAAATTTCCCGCTAAAATTTGATTGTGTAGGTTGATTGGGTAATTTAATAATCTGATATGTTTAACCTTCTTTGTAGTCATAAAACTGCTAAGAGCGGATCTTTGTTGTTTTTTAAGGCAGCAGGAAAATCACCTATATTAAGTGTTAATAAATCTATAGACGCAGATTGCTTAGAATGTAAACACAGTTTGACATTTGTTATTCATTTTGAGGTTATGTTGCTGCACTTCTTTAAGTCGCTGGCAAATGTCAAAATTCAAAATATAAACAAATAAAATAGTTTTGAAACTACCCCAAAAACTATATTCTCCCAAAGTTTTCGGTTTTACCCTGCAGTGTCGAAAAATGTACAATTTTCCAATGTTCAGATAATTTTTCTCTTGTAACACGCGTTTATTAGTCGGTATTTTCATTTCAAAATGTAAATTTTTGAGGAAAACTTAATCTACATCTTCTTCTTATTTAATACTCTGTATACGAATCTTCTACCCAGGTCAATTAATTAATCTTTTATGAAATTGTAAACGTATTTCTTATTAGAAATATCCAAGTTTGGTGAGGGTAAAATTAAATGGTTTTAATATACAAGGTGTCCTTACCACAAAGCACAATTTTTATGACATTGCAGTGCTTTTCCATGGACACCTTATGTACAATCAGTTAATTAAAGAATACTCTGCAGCTAAAGCATGTTTATGAACAAGAAATGCTTTTATACACATTTACACAATAAAAACTAACAAATCTCTTACCTCTAATATGATACAAAGAATTCAATTAATAGAATGTGAATGCCTTTCTAAGTCACTCTTTAGTATATTAATTACTATGGGGTTAATATGGTGATGGTATGTGGTTTGCTAGGATCATGCGGCCAAGGAGAAGGCACTGCAAACCATGTCCAGCATGTCAAGTGCGCAGATTGTGTCTGCTACCGCAATGCACAGCAAGTCGGCAGGTCTTGGTCTCGGTCTCACTCCTCCCGCATCCTATCCTGGACCGGTAAGTTGATCCTGCCTTACGTCCCGCTTACCTGCCTCCACATCCTGTATTTGTACTCCTCCCACAGCGCATCTACTTGTTCTAAGTCAAGCTTTCGCTTAATATGCTAATGATTTTTGTTTTGATTCTGCCGTTCGTATAACAACAAATTACTGCTAATATTAGTCAGGATTTGCGCTTACTTGCTGTGTATTGTCGGCTAATATCAAATGCTTATTCTGCTTTTAATATTTATTACATGGGGCTTCTGTTAGTACATGTTTAATTTGATATTGATAGTTTCTGTTGAGTGTAGTGTATGGTTGGAATATTTAATGTTGATCTCATAACTTTTATTTTTTATTTTTTTAGCAATTCTGGCAGCCTGGTTTACAACCCGGAACTTCACAAGAGTGAGTATTTTGGTCTTTTCTTTAAGTAGCATTTTGTAGGAACACCGACTTGTTGTACACAAATACAGTAATGCTGTAATATACCATATTTTATATTAAAACTCTACTTGTCATTATTCATTTAAAGGATCGTACAATATTTAATATAAATAAAGTCAAATTGTACTTACGAAATTATAACATACTGAGTGACCACACGTTAATGTACGGACTGACGGCTCTGAATTTCTGTTACTGTTTTGCTTTACATGTTTTTTGTGGTTTTAGCAAAATACGTAATATATTGTAAGAAATTATTTGAAATGGACTATATTTGTTTGTATGTTTAATTATTATAAAAAATACTGTTTCGATTTTTAATGTAAATCTTTGGGTTTATATAATTTATACGAAAACCGTATTTCATGTATCACGCGAAAATATACTTCAAAATTGGGGCCATAACTCGATTTTTTGTGTAAGAGAGCATGGGCGTTTCTAGCACTCAGGCAACTCAAGCACTGCCTGAGGGCGGCGCAGGGGCACAGGGGTTGCAATATTACAATCCATCCCTAGTTAGTATAGTGTTAGACGTCGCCTAACGAGAGTGCACGATCAAGGAATGCAGTTAACGCCGTCCTTCCGAGAAAATTTGGCCACTTGATACGGGAGTCCTTGCGTTACTATTCTGCATAAAAACGCTTTGAAAATATGTTAAACTAAATTAAAGTACGAAATAATGCAAAAGTGACAACAACAGCACCATTGGATTTGATTAATTGCTTTTATAATATTGAATAATATACCTACACTTTCTTAAACAATAATTTTATAAATATACAAACATTATTATTTCGAAGGAAACTTCTTGGCCGAATTAATAATAAAACACAGTTTTGGAGAAATTTTGCGGCCATTTAATAAAATTCTTTCAGTTTTAATAAGTTAGAACATCAGGAAAAATTCCAATATTAAAACATGAGTACGCTTACGTTTCGCTAAAAATGTTTAGCTTCTTCAGAGACTGGAATATTACAAAAAAATGAGATCAATAATAACGAGCGTGTATAACTTACCAAAAATAGCATTTGAAGTTGAACATATTAAAAATTATTAAACCAAAGCATGGTAATTAGTGTCAATAAATAAATTTTGATAATTTATCTATTAGTCCGCACACTCTCAACATGTCTTACGACTTTATTTATGAAAACCTTTTAACAATTACAAATCTTAGTTTGTTGTTATGGTTTATTTATTGACACTAATTACCATGCTTTGGTTTAATAATTTTTAATATGTTCAACTTCAAATCCTATTTTTGGTAAGTTATATACGCTCGTAAATTTATTGATCTCATTTTTTGTAATATTCCAGTCTCTGAACAAGCTAAAAATCTTAGCGAAACGTAAGCATACTCATGTTTTAATATTGGAATTTTTCCTGATGTTCTAACTTATTAAAACTGACAGAATTTTATTAAATGGCCGCATAATTTCTCCAAAACTGTGTTTTAACATTATTATTGTTTTCGTCATTGTATAAGTTTGTTTAAACCTTTATCTATTATTAATTATAACAATTATTGATAAGACAAGAATTTAATAGAAATCAAAACAAACGGCAATAGTGATTTTAATTGCGTATTAAATTTCACATATTATTGAAACTAGAATTGATCTGTAAAAGCGGTAGCAAATACAATGTCCGTTATAGAGATTCAAAATACATAAAAGTTCATGTCTGTGTCCCCAATAGAGAATGTACGTTGAAGAAAGCTGAAATTACACTAAAATAGGCTGCAATATTGTTCGTTTAATGGGGGTTGCACTGTATAAAATTTGGTTCATTTCAGTTTCCCGTTTCTCAAATAATGTGAGGTTATGTATGTACTTTAACAAGTAATTTTTAATAAACTTAAGCCATTTCTGGTGACGTACATTCGTATCGCTGATAAGTGTGGTAATTTGGTAAATTACAAATACCATAACTTCCCAAATTTTTCTAAGAAACATATTGAAAATTGATAAAACAAATACGGATCTAATTTTTTTATTATCATAATTTATGTAGTAATTCAAAATTTCCCAATGAGCGTATATCGACTCCATATAATTTAAGTAAATAAACAGAATATTTCAGATCCATCTGTCTGTTCCTCCGCAGTCATTTATAGGACACTAAACTATCCTTCTTACCTCTATATTTTGGAACACTAATTGATCAAATTGCTCATTGATTATAATCATCCAAAATTGTTCAGTCGAGTCAGTTCTACAAAAATTATAAAAGACTATGTTTTAGTGTAAAGCCTTTCCAACAATCTCCGTATCCCGGCAAGCCCGCAACAGCCGTTTCCGCGGGCGAAGTAGGACCCCTTCAAGCGCCGCCACCGCCCCCTTGGGAAGGTAGAGCCATTGCGACACACAAACTTAGACTTGTGGAATTTTCTGCCTTCATGGAACAACATAGAGATACGGATAACACGGTAAGCTGAGCAATAACTTTAGAAGTTTGAATGTAATTGCGAAGAATACTAATGTTAAAATTTTATTACAGTATCACAAACACTTATTCGTTCATATAGGAGGGACCGCAACATATGCTGATCCTTTATTAGAGGTAAATATTATTTTTTAGTTACACTCCTTGTATGATTTTTATGCATTTTTGTTGAATTACTTATAGTGAATTTTAGGTTGAGAGTACAGTACGGGCTCTTATGGAACACAGTATTGCCATATTTTCCCAGAAAGTTGTTTTGAACTAAAACGTACAGCCGTCAATCAAAATAAATCTTTCTTTTGTATTGCACATAGCTTAACGGCTAATATCTTAAGTTACAGTAATCCATTCCTCCTAGTGGAAGCAAAAGTTTCAGAAAAATAAAACACAAGTCTCCTCCACAAAAATATATATTTTTGTGGAGGAGACTTGTGTTTTATTTTTCTGAGGCTAATATCTTGCCCAAGGCGGTCTTACTTGTTTATTTAAGTTAATTTAAAGCCATAGACTGTCACTCACTGCCTAGAACTGGCAACATGGGAGAATCAAGTCCCATAAGGTTAGCATTGCCGTATCTTGCCCTTACTATTCTCTCAATCTGGAATTATTACAGCTTTAAAATTAATGCCGCTACGATTTTTTAATTTTCTAATTAATGCCCATTAACTAAAAATTTGTATATATGGCGCGCTTTCAATTTTTGAAATTATAAACGATATTTTTCAAACACAACTGGGAGTATTTATAAATGTTGTGTAATAATAGAATTATTAGAGCCCAGAGGACTTACAAAACTGGTTTTTATTGATTGGTAGCGATTCTCTCTGAGATTCTATGAATTATTGAAAATATTATGATTGGTTATATGTTAAGATTTCTTTTTATTATAAAAATATACAACTTATGCATGATTGTAAAGCTGTTATTATGTTCATTTTCAGAATAAAAAATATAACTAAACATTACAAATTGTATAGGGATTACTATTGGTAGTGTGGAAGAGTGTAGGCGAAATGTTTCGCTCATTTTTTAGGTTATGTTATTTGCTGTAATGTTTTAGAAACTCCCAATACATGTATGTAAGCACTGTGTTGATAGAATCCCCTAATTAACAAGCTACTACAGCTAACTAGAATGTTTTCTGAAATTCTAATAATTACTAATAAATGTAAAAACCTCTTTTAGGCTGTTGACGTAAGACAAATATACGACAAATTTCCTGAGAAAAAGGGCGGCCTAAAGGAATTGTACGACAAGGGACCTCAATCTGCCTTTTTCTTAGTCAAATTCTGGGCGGATCTAAACACTAATATTCAAGATGAGGCGGGGGCGTTCTACGGCGTTACGAGCCAGTAAGTTATACATTTGCAGCAGTTGAGCAGTTGCAGTAATTTTATTCTTTCCAGATATGAGAGCAATGAAAACATGACGATCACGTGTTCAACGAAGGTGTGCTCATTTGGAAAACAGGTTGTGGAGAAAGTTGAGACCGAATATGCCCGCTACGAAAATGGTAGATTTATCTATCGGATTCACCGCAGTCCCATGTGTGAATATATGATAAATTTCATTCACAAACTTAAGCACCTTCCTGAAAAGTACATGATGAACAGTGTATTAGAAAATTTTACTATACTTCAAGTAAGTTTCCTAGAAAGTGTGGTTAAGTAAATCTCGTGGAGAGTGAGGTTAAGTATATAGTTCAAATATCAGGAGGCCCAAAAGGTATGAAATTTATAAAAGGGTCTTTCAAAGTTGTACAATTCCGTTTTCGAATGTATTGTGCAATATCCCTCTATTTTTTCCGAACTTAAGTGTAAAGTTCAAAAAAAGTATTGATTTGATTTAAGTTTATGAAAAAAATGTTCTTGTTTATTTTTTACGATATTGCACTTAGGCTAAGGCCTGTATGACACGGCAGAGAATTTTGTACAAAATTTGAGTGTTTTTACAAAATTCTGTAGCTCATGCTCGAAAGTCTACCAGAAACAACAATGCGAAACCGATGCGCAAACAAGCACTTTCTAGTGTTCATCAATGATCACAGAGGGCAAAGACGTAAATGTTTTACGTGTACCACCTAAAATCTCTCAACGCTAGCCATTCTACACAAACTTAATATAACTTATAAACAAAAAAAAACCTTCCCGAAAACGCAAAAATAATACATGCCAGGAGAAAATAAACAACATTTGAGGTTATGTAAACAAAAGTAAACTATAATTATTAAACCTTGATAGATTTCTACCTTATCTACATTAAAATGATTATTTTGGCAGTTTTCTCACAGATGTCAACGTAATTTGCACCTATCTGCGCATGCTCACAGACAGAATTTTGTTTAAAATTAATATAACTTGTAAACAAAAAAAAACCTTCTCGAAAACGCAAAAATAAAACAAGCCACGAAAAAATAAACCACATTTGAGGTTATGTAAACAACAGTAAACAATTATTATTAAACCTTGATAGATTTCTACCTTATCTACATTAAAATGATTATTTTGACAGTTTTCTCACAGATTTCAACGTAATTTGCACCTGTCTGCGCATGCTCACATACAGAATTTTGTTTAAAATTAAAATAACTTATAAACAAAAAAAAACCTACTCGAAAACGCAAAAATAATACAAGCTAGGAAAAAATAAACCACATTTGAGGTTATGTAAACAACAGTAAACAATTATTGTTAAACCTTGAGAAATTTCGACTTTATCGACAGTCACATGATTATTCTGACAGTTTTCTCACAGATGTCAACGTAATTTGCACCGATTTGCGCATGCTCACAGACAGAATTTTGTTTAAAATTTTGTTCCTTGTGAACGTGTTTTGCAGAATTTTACACAAAAGTAAGTTCAAGATTTTGTACTAAATTCTGTGCCATGTCATACAGGCCTAACATGGCATTATACAGAATTTTTGTACAAAATTCAGATCTGCGTCATATCGACGCCCAAATGCAAAATTTTAATGTTTATCAATGATCACAGAGGGCAGAGAGATAAATGTATTCCGCGTGTTTTTGCCGATGTGCGGACGCTAATCTTTCCCACACTTAATTTAACCTATAAACACCAAAAACAGAAAATAAATGCAATATTCCAACAAATTAACAAGATTTATGGTTATGTAAACAATTTATCTGACACCTTAATAGAATTCTACATTATCCACAGTCAGATGATTAATTTGACAGTTTTCTCATAGATGGCAAGATAATTTTAACCTATTAGTGCATACTTACAGACAGAACTTCTTACCAAATTTTGATTTGTGTCATGCTATCCTTATATTTGATTAAAAAATTATGTAAAGGGAATTATTTACAATTGTTAATTTATAAGCAACCCTATAGCGAATTTTCAATTCAATTTTTGTCGTTTATAGAGAATTCTTCTCAATGATATTCAGTTCAATACTGAATAGTTTTTGTATGCCATTTGCTGTAAAACTAGAGGTATTTTGATGTTAATAGAAAAAATAACGATATATAAAATTAAAACAAAATTTCTGCATTGTGTACTTTTATTAACAGTTTGCATTTATAAACGTTTAGAATTCCTATTTTTTAAGTATTATTCAAAAGTTATCATGTAAATGTTAACTGCATGTATTAAATACAATTTAATCATAAAATTTATAATTGTTAGTAGTAGCGGTACTAGAAGAGTTTCTGCCAAAACAAAATTTTAATGCTTCCCTAATTTGGAGAGTGTTACGTGAGCAATTGTACCCATACCATATTCTAAGGGTACAGGCTCTTATTGTGTCTGATTATGCTGCACGTCTGGTGTTTTGCCAATGAGCAGTGACAAGAGTTGTAGAAAACACAAACTTTGTTAGTGAAGTCTTATTTACTGATGAAGCTAATGGCAGGTGGATAGGGCGAGGGGGTCCAGTTGTGTGGCCACCTAGATCTCCTGACCTCAACCTGCTCAAGCTTTGTATTTGGGGATATTTGAAGTTGTTCAAGTCTTGTGAATAATTTAAACGAATTGCAAGAACGAATAGAACATCCTGCCAGACTGTTCGTATGAATCTGGGAATCTCTGAAAGAATGCGGCGTTAATTTTTACTGACATGCGAAGGATGTGTACAAATGGAACGAGGACATGTAGAACATCTACTTAAATTATTTATAATTAAAATGTTTTATTTACACGGCTATTTGTTTTAATGGATCGGGGAACTTATTAAAATAACAAGCAATATGTATTTATTTTCTTATAAAAACTCCATATCTCGAAAACAGTTGATTTTGGAACCCATGTTTATTATGACTTTTTTGTTTGTATTGATGAGATCTATAAGTGGGTAAAATATTCGAACGTATTTTTTAACCACCCTGCATATGTAAAATGTTATAATGTTTTATATAACACAAGATTTTACACAGAATATCATCTGCGACAGTTGCCATCATTCTGTAAAATTCATTTAGGAGTTTGCTCATATTTTCTTTGCATTAACATAATGGTGAGTGATAATACATCCACAAAAATTCTGATAGTATAAAATATAAACCACAACACTTGAAAGACATTAAAAAGTCATAATTTTTATTTAAAAGCCATAAAATAATAATTGTAATCCAAATATTGTGTAGTAGGATTCCTTAAATTCAAAATAAGGTTAAGCATTTTTATGTCAAATCTCCTTCATTGTTAATTTCCTATTAGATATTTAAATAAAAACTATTAAAAGCATCTAACCTAATAATATGTAGCCAAATTAAGATGAAGATATTGAATATGTGGTGGATTAAAATGAATTATTTATTGCAGGTTGTAAGTAACAGAGACACACAAGAAACACTTTTATGTACAGCGTATGTATTTGAAGTGTCAACATCCGAGCATGGGGCGCAGCATCATATCTACAGGCTTGTAAAAGATTAGCGGGCTTGTGCAAGCCAATTTCACTTCAGTGCCTACACACTCACAATACTAGTATTATTATCGGTTACATATGTTAGTAAATAGATAGGTAAATTATAAGCGGAATTGCCATTTAATACTTGAGAGATTGAAGTTTTGCTCTGTGCTCCCTAATTTGCTCTTAGGCAATAAGTTTCTTAACAGCTCTTGGTTTTTTTATATATATATTTTGATATTTGATTCTATTATGTGGCGTCGTACTTTAGGTTAATTATTATTGATATCTCTTTAACGAAAAGGTTTATTTCTATCAGTTCTAGATTTTTATCCACATGATGTTACTTTTAAAGCTGTTCTCTGAACATATTTATTATTTATAGTCAAAATATTTGTCAGATTTTTATCACATGTGGCTCAATATTTCTTATAGCAATTATACAGGGTGTCTTGAAATAATGAGCATGAGTTAGTAGTTTCGTTTATTTTACATGTTTACTATTAAAAAACTACTCATAGTTTCTTCTTTTATAAAAACATTTAGTTAACAATCTTCTTCTGTGTTTAGGCCAATGGTCTGTTAATTAACAATCTGTTTTATAATAATAATTAAAGTGAAAATGGATTTGCCAACAATTAAAAAACATTGAGAAAAAGATCTCACTTATTTTGGATTCATCTTGATTTTGCATTAAATGTATATGAGTACTTGATACAAGTATCTGGAAGGAAGTAACTACAAAAATGTTTCCTGTTAAACTGAAGTCTGAGGTTTTTCACAATATTTAATGGTGACCCATTTCTGCTACTAAAGCTTGCAAATGTTGAATTGTTATTTTTTATATTTTCTTTTTAACAAATAATATGTCCACAATTTTTTTAATAATAAATTTAACTAATTTTGAGAATGCAAAGATTATGACATGCTGCTCATTGTTTTGGGACGCCCTGTATATTAGATTTATTTGTAGACTATAATGAGATGTCTATCGTAAGATTAAGTTTATGTGATCCTATCTTTAATGTTTTATATAGATTTTTATTAGATTTGTATATTACCCAGTATTTATCAGAGGTTTTGCTAACTCCCTTTCAGTTTACTAAGTAATGTTTATTTAAGAAAATCGGATTTAATATCTCCACAAAATTACAGTTTTAACTTAAAAGTAAAAACGCCGAAATACCGAAGAGATGAATTATACAACCTAAAATATTTTTGTGTTTGTGTATTAATTACGAATCATATCAAAACCGAATCGAATTTTCCCATATGTTGTGTTTGTGGAGATATTCTAGTGTTCATTTTGGCAGCCTTTGCTTACTAGAAATAAAAGCAAATGTTTTCATATTTTGTGCGGTAATCGCTTGGTGCAATCAACAAGTGAATATGGAGACATTTTTAGTTAAGTTTAATTTAAAAACAAGTGGCAATGGTTTGATCTCTTTTTAGTTTTTGTCTCATAATTATTTTTGAAAGTAACAAAAATTTTGTCGTTTTATTGTAACAGAAGCAGGTTATAAAATTAGTATAATTATTACTGGTACTTGTAACACTGGCACAAATTCGGAAACATATCTTCTGTGAAGATGAACTCTTCTAATTTGTTCCGTAAAAAAGAGGCTGCTTTTATTTATTATTTTTGTATTTGGATACTTAAAGCGTGTTAAGTAGAATTAACCGAATTTATAAAAAATACTCTAGGACTAAGAAAATAATTTGACGAACAATAATTATTATAAATAACAAATCAAATGTTTGTACTCTATCAAAATGATCTATATTTTAAACTTATCGTGTCAGTGTAAAAAGTAAGAAACAAATGTATATATTTCTAATCAAATATGGCGGCTATACATATTTTTATTGTATTAACATACAAACTGCAAAATGTGTTATATAAAGTGTGCTATAATTGAGATTTTTTTATCCATATCTGGAATGCCATATCAAGATGAATCTTGAACTTTTAATATTTTTGCTCTGTATGTGTGTACAGTATTTTAAAACATGTTTATAATTTGTATGGAAAATACATTAATTGATATAATTACATGATTTATTAATTTTACCACATTCATTCCATAACCTTCTATCCAACAGGAATCTTTTATTGTTTATAATAATAATTGAACCGTGTGCTTTGGGAGTAACCCAGAATATTACCATATTTCAATGACCATACCTATTGTTTTTAGGTCAGCAAAAAGGTGAGAACAAAATTCTAATACTGCATTGTCATTAGCCTATTTTAATTTCGGTACAACTACCACTGCGTGTAGCGGAATTACTTTTTTAAATTGAAATTCACATGTAAATTTTTTAATGGCATTTTATGAGAACACTTCTCTTTGAGTAAGGCGGGCTACACACATGCATACAAATCCGCCGACTTGGCCTGTCAAGCTAAGTTTGATGAAAAGTCGGTTTAAAATCGGAGCCTCCACACGTACCAACTTTCAAGCTTTCTCCAAGTAATTTAAGCAGTCTCTTCTATCAGTATGTACTGTTGGGGATTCTGAACTGGATTGCAGTTATTATATAGACAGTTTTCTTTGATAAAGATGGTGTCCGATGATGTATTAATTGCGACTGCTGTTGCATTGTATGTGAAGAGTGGATCGAAAAAACGATCACGATGGACGAAAGACTGGTTGCAAAAGAGAACTCGATATTCTGATTCGAACTTAATTGAAGAATTACGACTGGAGCCCATTGACTGGCTGAATTATCTTAGAATAGATGCCACTACATACGAAGAATTACTATGTTGTGTTGCACCACTAATTAAAAAGAAAGATACAGTTATGAGAACTGCCATTACCCCTCACGAAAAATTAACAGCTACATTGCGCTTTTTGTCAACTGGAAGAACATTCGAAGACATGAAGTTTTCTGTAATTATATCACCTCAAGCGTTGTCAAAGATTATCCCTGAAACTAGCCAAGCTATAATAACGGTGCTGAAGAATAAATATTTAAAGGTAAGGTAACATTAGAGCTAAAATATAAAATAATATTTAATTTTATATTACACTTCTTGATATTGCATTAACTAAATAAACACTTTTGTAAAGCATGAACATATTTAGAATTAAATACAATGGTTATGGTGTCGCACTAGCAAAATAATTCGAAAGCATGCCCTGTTGGTAATCCGTTGTAGTTTCTAGTGGCTGTCCTAAACTAGTGTTGGGGTAGTCAGTTCCATTTTGGTTATTATAATACATAACCGGACGTAAACATGCACGGTTTCCCGAATGCAAATTACTAACAGGACCAGAAAGTGGGGCAAAATTATGATGTTCTGCTGTAGGCATAGTAATAACAATGTGGGAGTTTCTCGTGAGAATTCCACATTGGTGTTCGAAAATTCCATCATTTATCATTTTGGTGAGATAAATCCTTTGCTCATCTGCTCAGCGATATGACGTCCAAAATTATCAAATACCAAAGGTTTTTTGTTTGGCTTTTGTAATTTTTCTGCTACAATATCTCACACTCTATCAGTTTTTCTAATTCTTTTCGGTGTTTCCCTTCACGACGGCAGTTTTGCCACTGATGAGGAGCTAGATGCCACCGGCGAATTAACAGCCAATTTAATATCTTCGGCGGGCGTATATCTTCCTCAGTATAGCTGGATTGGGTATTTTGTCCCTATTAAAAATATGAACTTTAGTGGGAAATATAGGATATCACTTAATAATACACTGCATTTACAGTTTCCTAATACCTACAGAAGAAGATTGGAAAAACATTGCTGACGAGTTTAATTCGAGGTGGCAATTTCCAAATTGTCTCGGGACAATTGATGGGAAGCATATTATATTATCCCACCAAAAGGAAATGGTTCATATTACTTCAATTATAAAAAGAGGAACAGCATTGTGTTAATGGCGATAGCTAATGCTAAGTATGAATTTATTTTGTGTGATATTAGTACCAATGGAAGAGTTTCTGACGGTGGGGTGATACGAAATACTGTATTTTATAAAAAACTATTGGCAGACGAATTAAACATACCAAAGGTTCCAAATAGCTCATTACCGTATGTATTTATTTGTTGCTGATGAAGCGTTTGCACTTCGTTCTGACATGCTGAAGCCATTTAGACAAAAGAATTAAACATACAAAGAAGAATCTTTAACTACCGCCTTAGCAGAGCTAGAAGAATTATAGAAAGTGCCTTTGGAATACTGGCAGCTCGCTTTAGAATTTTTCATACTGAGATTAATTTAAAATTGGAAACAATACAGTTGGTTGTACTATGCTGTTGTGTTCTTCACTACATGCCACCTGAAGTTATACATCAAGAAGACATTGAAAATGGGACCTTGATTCCTGGATTAACATCGGATAATATTTTTGACAATTTACAAAGAACACCCGGAAATGTCCCAGTTGACGCAAAAGTCGTCCGACAAACATTTTTAGAATATTTTAATGGGGAGGGTGCAGTAGAGTGGCAAGATCGCATGATAGCGAAAAATGGATAGTAATACAATTTTGCCGAACCATAGAAGTAACTGATAATAACAGTAATGTTGTATAGGTTTTTAAAACATAAATATATTTTTATTACCTCTGCATCCTCTGAATCCTGTGTATTATTTATCTCTTCTTCATCTAGATTGGACACTGACTGCCTCGGTGCATTTTGATTTATTAAAAAAAGCAAAAAATTATAGTACCAAAGAGTTGGTACATGTATGTCATCAGTTCCAGTTCCGGATTTTTCGGATACGATAACCTTGCGGTGTTCTTTCTGGAAACATGTTCTAAGGGAATTAATTTTTTTCAAAACACTTTCTTTAGTCGCGTTTTGTTCAACCTCGCGTAATTTTTTAATAAGTTCTCCGTACGCGACATTCTTTTTTAACTTATTGCTGTAATCCTTTGATTTAATTTGCCATAAACACGGATTTTCTTGATAAAGTTCTATCAACTCCGTCAAAAATTCTTTAGACAAATATCTTAAATCAGCCATAATAACTTGTGCAAAAGTGCAAAAGTCTGCCGACTTACCAGATTCGCATACACAATGTTTCAACTTGTGGGACAATTTAACTGTACGCAATAGCTTTTGTCCGCTTTGCTGTATGCCCAACTTCGAGTCCAACTCAAGCTTGCATTTGCACTACACACCCACAGGCAAGTCTGTCAACCTAGTCTGTGCATGCAAAGTCTTCCGACTTGCATGCATGTGTGTAGCCCACCTAAAACATGAATACATAAACTAACCAAATTTAATTCCTACAATTAAAATACAATGGGGAAACTACTCTCAGATTTATTTTCAAAATGTTTCAAAAGTGTATATAGAACCGTTATTTCTTAACTAAATCTTATGATTGCAAATTCAAACATAATTCCAATATAAACATGAAATAATAGAATTTATGTTTTTAATGTTACTTTTTTTTTATTATGAAGTTTTGGAATATATCGTAATGAAAAAAAATTAAATATGTCTATAATTTTTGTAGAAAAAATAGATTAATTGATATACATAATTACAAATATAATTAATTTTACAATGTTTATTCCACAGTCTTCTACCACTTCTGCAAATTCCAAGGATATTTTATCATTTATTACAGCAGTACATTTATAAATAATTCAGTCATTAAACAACATGTATTGGTGGTTGTGACTTATTACTTATTTACAGTTGTAATACAAAATTATGCAAATTTAATCATAACCCATTACTGCTTTTTGTACTGCCAATAGGGCAATAAAATTACATCAGCATATTTATTGTAATGAAAATAAAACTATAATTCCTATTTTTTCTAGAAATATTCATTTTCACTTCAACCAATGGGAGTAATCAGGGCCGTCTTATCAAGCTTGAGCGTCCTGGGCCAAAACAATTTGGCGCCTTAATCACATCAGATTAAGCAATTATTAAATAATACATACAGCATGTGAGTACGAAAACGTACAATGTGCTACGGAAGTAAATAGGTATTGATCTTTTCTAGAAAACGATTCTACAACATGGAGGAGGAAACATCATAACTTATAAGGCAATTTTACGCATTCAACCCCTTAGGCTCTAGCTACCCTAACAAAATTTCAAATGGTAACACCCCCTTTGTGACGCATTGAAAAGCTTTCACAAAATGATATTCAAAAGTACCAAACAATTTTTCCCCTTCTTTTAGAAAAATACAGTGGCCCCGAAGATCTCCAGATTTTGACCCCATTAGATTTCTTTGTGTGGTTATTCAGTTCACCGCACATCTGCAGCAAGGAATAGTTCAGGAGTTTTGAGTTATTCCGCAACAAACCTTCCAAAATGTTCGATTAGAATTTGAGAGTAGATTTTACCATTGCCTAGATGCCTAGAGAATAATGGATTTTGAACATTTAAACTAATATTTTGAAATTTAAGTTAAAATAATGGGTTGAGAATCTTTTGAGTATTATTTTTTAATTTTTCCGAAACCATTTGAATACAATTTTCAATGAGGTATCACAAAGTGGGTTACCATTTGAATTTTTTGTATTAGGGTACATAGAACTTTAGGGGTTGAATGGCAAAAGTTATTTTATGAGCCATGATGATCTATCATTTCAAATATATCATATTCTATGGAGAGAATACTTAAATTATTTAATGCGAATTGTCCTAATGATAATCGCAGATATTTTGTAATTCGTTTCAAAGTACAAAATGATCTTCCTACTACAATTGGCGCAAGCAATACTTTAATATAATTGTACAGCTGTTGTTATAATGGGAAATGTGTATTTGATGTGCAACTCGATTATTGATTAATTAAATATTTTTGATTAATTTTGACGCCATTTCACATTAAATTCCTAAGCGCCCTTGGATCAATAGCGCCCCTGGGTTATAGCCACGTTATAGCCCGTTTAGCCCAATGGAAAGGAGGGCCTGAGAGTAGTAGAAATACTGGGTATACATTTTATTAAATTAAAAGTATGTTTTTAAATTATATTTAGTGAGGATTCATCGCACCTTTGACTTATAATAAATATATAGGTAATATATAATTTTACAAGTATTAGTAAGAATTGAACACTCAAGAATTATTTTGGGTTACCTATCTTTTTGTCATCAATCATCTCTGCCCTTACTTTTGTAAGAGTTGAAATACCAGAATTTCTTGTAAATATTTTTTATTTGAAAATGCTTTGCAATTTGCTTAATTTTTATTTAATATATGTATTGTTTCTCTTATGCTTTATTTACTTAATTGTTTTATACATTTCAATGTAAAGTGTAGCGGGTTAACTTATTTGTGATCTAGTTTTCCATATTTCTTTCTGTCTGCGATGGTATTTTTTATGATGTTCCATGGTACTCCTCTAAGTTCGGCAGCTTTTCTTACTTTGTCCTGCCAGTTCTCCTTTTGCTTGTTTTTACCTTCCCTGCTTCATAGATTTTTCTTCTTTTGGATATTGTTCCATCCCCCATCCGATTTTTATGTCCCAGCCATCTCAGTTGTCCTTGTATTTAAATTGTTATTGGTTGGGTTTGTAAGATTGTAACATCTCTCTATATACTTCACTTCGCATTGTGTCTTATGTGTGCCTAAATGAAGTCTGTTTTGAACATTTTTATACATTCCCAACGACCTGTATTGTTATTGTTTGGCGACCCTGTATAATTTATTACCTAACCTCAATAATATATTTCGAAATTTATAGATCTGACTTTTAAGTTTTAAAATGATTAAAGCCGAAATTAAATCAGAACCAAGAGATTGTAACAGCTGTTCTGAGTGTGGCTTAACTATACGTCCAGGTAATTTTGATGGTGACACTGCTGAACCTTTTAAGTGTTTCAATTGCAGAGGTCGTAAATATAAGTTAAAACAGTACTTCTGCTGTAATTCTTGTGGCTTTAAAACTCTCAGAGGGTCTCGATTTCAAAACCTACATGAAATAATGTGCGACAAAGTGGAAAAACCTTTTACCTGTACCACTTGCGATTACAAGTGCGTTAGTCAGTCCGCTTTAACTGACCATTTGGTAATGCATATCGGAGGTGATCCCTTTCCATGCAGCATCTGCAAATACCGAACCAGCTCGAAGGAAAACTTAGAAGAACATGTTGTTACAGTTCACAAACCGCTTAGTTGCACTGTGTGTGATTATAGGTGCGCCACTCGTCCTACTTTAAGTAAACATATAAAAACTCATGGTAAAACGAAAGATAAATTAAGACGTGTAGTGGGTAAAACAATACATAAAAATAATCGTGATGGACTGAAGCACTTACAAACTGTTAAAGTTGAAGAAGTAGATATAAATGATTTTTGAATTGTCTTATTGTATGTTAGTTTGTAATAAATAAGTAGAATAGTTTGTTATTATGTATTTAATTGTTACACGAGATAATTTTAGATATAATTTTATACACTCTAGTGAACATTATTTAAGAAATTCTTTTCGTTGGTATATTTTTTCAATCCCAAGGATGGTTGCCATGATAATTATTGGGTGTGAGTTACAATAGGTGGCACTAATAGGAAGAATTCACCTTTTAGGTTTTAATAAACATCTGTGACAGTTATATATGGCTTGAATCGACCTCTAAGCCTGTTTCTATAGTGGCTTTATTCATGAGATGTTTACACTATTTTTGTACAGATATATTTTAAGAGTGCTTCACATTCTATTGTTTCATTATTAAGTCGACATTCAACTGGTTTTGGAATGAATGCCCTGCATATTTTATATTTTTGCATTCCTCTTATCTTTCTCTCCATAATGGCTTTAGACCACACATGAAAAAAATAGCAAATATGCAAGCTATTAGACAATTTTCTGTAGAAAAATGTTTTAGCATAGAATATTCTTCCAAAATTCGAAAGAAGAAATAATAAAGAGGTAAGCCACCAGACATGTTTAACAATTGTAGCTTTGTCGTGAACTGGTAAGTGTGACCGCGAAGCAAACAGATGTGCTTAGGAACATCCTATTTTAACTATTTAATAACTTTCTAATACTAGTTCTAAATAAGATGTCTGTAGACTATAATCAATTTGGAATTTTTAAAAGAAATAAAAAAGCAAAATATATATGTGATACATTTTATTTTAAGTATTCTACTAAATATATAGTTTACCTTCAATTATTTACAATCAAGGCATTCTTGTAGTATATGTAGGTATTTAGCTGCTAATAATTATTCCACTATATTATTAAATTCTCTTATAAATGTGAAAATAAGTATTCTTCTAATATCTATAAATTACTGATATATTTTTTTATATAATAAATTTTTAAAACTTGAATCTTAAAAAGTTTTGTGCCTTTTGGGAAAATATCTCGTAAGAAAAAAAACTGTGCAACGTCACCAGATGTTACTGGGGTATAATTAAATTTGCTAGGTAAAACTAAAACAATTGCATTGGTTCATTAATACTATCCATTAACACAATTAATATTTTTTAATTAAGTAT
>JABXWE010030692.1:0-23151 GCA_014611495.1 Limonius californicus
TATACAGTGAGCTGCCGTCAAAATGTATATTTTCATTGCTCACCTCGGTCGTATCTTTTCTGTCGAATTTAGATTTGATTCCAATGCAGCCAACCATGAAAACTTTATCCATTTCGCATCTACTATGTGCTGCAGTCAAAGTAAATTTTTCTCTATTGATCGTCAGAATATTTTTTCTATTAATCGTCCCAACTGCTGCTTTTCTATGCAATTTAGATTTGTATTCTAGTGCAGCCAGCCATGGAAACTCTGGTCTGTCTGGCGACATCTATATGTACCTACTATACAGTGAGCTGCCGTCAAAATGTATATTTTCATTGCTCACCTCGGTCGTATCTTTTCTGTCGAATTTAGATTTGATTCCAATGCAGCCAACCATGAAAACTTTATCCATTTCGCAACTACTATGTGCTGCAGTCAAAGTAAATTTTTCTCTATTGATCGTCAGAATATTTTTTCCATTAATCGTCCCAACTGCTGCTTTTCTATGCAATTTAGATTTGTATTCTAGTGCAGCCAGCCATGGAAACTCTGGTCTGTCTGGCGACATCTATATGTACTATACAGTGAGCTGCCGTCAAAATGTATATTTTCATTGCTCACCTCGGTCGTATCTTTTCTGTCGAATTTGGATTTGATTCCAATGCAGCCAACCATGAAAACTTTATCCATTTCGCAACTACTATGTGCTGCAGTCAAAGTAAATTTTTCTCTATTGATCGTCAGAATATTTTTTCCATTAATCATCCCAACTGCTGCTTTTCTATGCAATTTAGATTTGTATTCTAGTGCAGCCAGCCATGGAAACTCTGGTCTGTCTGGCCGACATCTAATATGTACTATACAGTGAGGCTGCCGTCAAAATGTATATTTTCATTGCTCACAGCGTCGGTCGTGATCTTTTTCTGTCGAATTAGGATTTGATTCCAAATGCAGCCAACCATGAAAACTTTATTCCATTTCGCCAACTTGAACTATGTGCTGCAGTCAAGTCAAATTTGTTCTCTGATTTGACAGTCAGAATATTTTTCCCCTTAATCGTCCAACTGCTGCTTTTCTATGCAATTTAGATTTGTATTCTAGTGCAGCCAGCCATGGAAACTCTGGTCTGTCTGGCGACATCTATATGTACTATACAGTGAGCTGCCGTCAAAATGTATATTTTCATTGCTCACCTCGGTCGTATCTTTTCTGTCGAATTTGGATTTGATTCCAATGCAGCCAACCATGAAAACTTTATCCATTTCGCAACTACTATGTGCTGCAGTCAAAGTAAATCTTTCTCTATTGATCGTCAGAATATTTTTTCCATTAATCATCGCAACTGCTGCTTTTCTATGCAATTATGATTTGTGTTTTAGTGCAGCCAGCCATGAAAACTGCACGTTTAGCAATCTTTTCGTTGCTCGTCACAATTACGTAATTTACATTTGTATTCTAATGCAGCCAGCCATGGAAACTCTGGTCTGCCTGGCGACATCCACATGTACTATACAATGAGTTGCAGTCAAAGTGAATTTTTCCATTGATCGTCGCAACTGTGGCTTCTCTATGCAATTTAGATTTGTGTTCTAGTGCTGCCAACCATGGAAACTATAGTCTATCTGGCGATATCCACCTGTACTGTACAGTAGTATTTCTAGGTTATTCAATAATTGATGGTTGTATTGTCGACTAGAAACAGTCACCCATTTGATTTTGTCAGTTGTTTGTAAGTTACCATTATATATTGCAAATACTGTTTTTCGACTTGTTTTTGTAAAGTAATGCTATTGTAACCCAAGATAATTAGTATAAATAAGATTTAAAATATGTACTTGGTCTAAGTCAATTGATATTGACAGGACGAAGTTATCTAAAACTAAAGTTATAAAAAATTGTTAATTACTTCAATGGTAATTTTTTAGGAAAGAGCAGGTGTATTTTTATTTGTTATTTGCTAAGATCTTTGAGTTAATAAATTTTATTTTGTTCAAATATGGCAATCATTTTTTTGTTTAATGGGAGATAAGGGAGCTTTGTATAATAATTATAATAGATATGTTTGCACAATACTCTGCGTAGACACTTCGCGGTATACGGTGTTTTGAAGTTGTTTCTGCGCTCCGTTTGTGCCGCCTAAGCATGGCATCTTCCTCTCCGCTTTTCTGCAAACTACCGCTTTCTTTGATTATTTTAGTGGTAAGTACGGTATATTTGTAGAACTAATTTATTTAAAACGATGTTGCAACAAAATTTATGTTTTGGCAGAACTAAATATTTAAATCTGTTGTTCAATTCCATATTAATTTTAATTTTTACTATATAACAGTGTTTTTTTTACATACGAGGTGTTTTAAAAGATCTCCAGAAACATAAAACCGTATTACGTAATTTAGGCAGAAAGATTTGTAATGGAATCCTTTGTTGACATTTGTTTATCCTCAAACCGTGGAATCACGTACCACTGGAAAAGGCAGTTGCAGTAAAAAAAAATATTTTATTTTGTAGATCCTAACACAAACGCACGTTTGTAATTTACAATTAATATAATATATGTTTTTCTTGACAATATGTTTCTAGAAACCATCCACAAACACTATATATTCCTATTACTCTATTCGTTTCAGTTGTTGGTTGTACACTCTGTACATGGCGTTGGTATAAACTTTAATTGCGAATTTTCACAAATGACAGCAGGCAGTTACTACTCAGATTAAATAGTTAAAGTAGCCGTTTACTGCAGCTCAATATTGTCCATTCTTGTACACAAAGAAAATAGTTTCATCGGAAAAACGATGTGTCTAGCAAGTATGGAATTAACGTTGAATTTACCATCTGCTTAGAAAAACGTAAGACATCTCTCATACCCAGCTCATTCGAAGCTCTTCTCAGTTTTACTAATTGTGAATCTTGCCGTAGTTGAACGGTCTCAATGAGTTCTATTGAATAATCAATAGATTTCTTGTACTCTAGACGTAGATACATCATCATTCACTATTGGACATGGCCTGCTCTACTTTTGGATTACATCCTAGGCGATGTTTATTTAATTTCCTGCTGTATTCTCTTCACGTCGTAACTCCATCTAATGGGTGATCTTTACCACTTGTTATCCGGACTAAGACACATTTAGCTTGTGTGACTCGTTGGATGATGTCGGCCACTTTTGTTCTTTGCCTTTTGGTATTGTGTCTCTTCTGGTTATTTTCAACATAACCCTCTTCATTCCTCTCCAATTCTGCCTCTGTTTTGTAGACGTCCTGGTATGCTGACGTCCAGAATTCAACCCATCTCTTAGGTGGGCTGTCCATGTCTCGTTTGCTGCTATAGATTTTTGTGTTGTAACTAATTTTGCCAGTCTCCTTCATCCATGCTGTTCACATGATCCCGTCAGTTTCTTCTTTCTACTTTAACCCACTTAACAATATCCTGTACGTTGGATTGCTTCTCGGATGCCTTTACTTCTTATTCTGGTGAGTATTTCCTGTTGTTATACTAAAAATCTTCATTCCGGTAGATGTCATTAGTTCTGTAGTCTTTGATGTTTCGGTCCTTGTTTCCGCGGCATATATCAGAATTGGTTTGGCGCACGTTTTGTAGACTTCGCATTTTATTTTACTTTCGATGGACATACTCTTGATTCGTCATATTCTGCATGTATCGACACCAAGATCTTTTAGGTACCTGATTGGTGGGTTTCTCATCAACAACCAATTTGCAGCGTACCGGATTCTTTGATATTACCATGGACTACGTCTTCTGGATCGATATTTATATGTTGATTCTTTCAGCCGTTGGCTTAAATTTAAAAAGGAGATGTTGAAGGTTGTATAAGATCTTGATTACCATCTCGCATTCTATACCCTGCTCTTACTGATTTGACACTTTCTATAATTTGATCCATAATCGTATTAAAGAGATCTGATCTGTGTGAATTGTGAGCCAAAAGTAAGTCGCCTTCATTGAAAAATACTGGCTTTACAAAATTCTAGGAAGTATCGAATCATATACCATGGCAATTTTGGACGGACATAGGTTCGTTCCCAATATTCCCAATATTCCATAAAGATTTACACTATTTTTCTTGGTGGCAATAGGGAGAAATATCTATACCATGGACGTACTGTTCCATAAGGTCACTGTGTTTGTTTTGACTTGAGTTTGGTTGCATTGAACTGTAATCGCGATGTTATTACGGTAAGGATGGTGTTAGCCCTTGCTTTTAAAGTATCTATTTGCTACGTGGGTTTGGAACGTATGACAGTCTTACTGTAGAAGGATTCTATGCAGTTTGCTAGTAATATAGCTGTAACTCAAAATTGATTTTTTGCTGTTTGACTCTGATGAATTAGAAGCGCGATTTTATTATGTGAAGGGCGGCGTTAGTTTGCTTTTTAGATTCTCTTTGTTAAATTGAGAGGTATATGACATTTTTGATGTTATAGAAAGGACGTTGTTAGTCTGCTTTTCGGATATCTCTTTGCTACAGTGTAAGGCATTTCTACTGGTGAAAGAGTATGTATAGCGTGAGAGTAATATGGCTATAACACAAAATAACTGAGAGTACGATGATATTGCGGGAAGGACGGTGTAAGTCATTATGTAGTAGCACACACACTTCGGACTTGCAAAACCTAAGCTCTGCAGTCCACAGAGATTACTTTTAGAATTTCATACGATTCAACTAATAAATTTAAAAAATGGGAGAGTAAGTCTGTTCTCTTTGACAATTGCTATGCGTACTGCGACGCTTGTCCACGTTTCGATAAGACCAGAGAATTATAGGCCTTTGGTTTTGTCGGAATATTACAATTATCAATATTACAATTTACTTTCGGCTTAGACCGCGTCGTCTTTTGGTGATTACACCCAACACTATCAGGGAAGGACCGATCTGTAGCTTGCCTGCCTTTACGAGCATTTGCTCTAGAGTTTGAGCAATATTTGTTCGTAGGCCCTGCCTGCCTAAACAGGGTCGTGTGTTTAGATTATTTAAACCTTGGAGACAGACAAGGATTTGATCTGAATGTATTTTGTTTGCCAGCACAAGATTACTTAATCGGCTTATGTGTATTAGTTGTATGTGAACCCATACAAACTAATGTTTCGCAAGACATTGCAGCTTGCATCTTCAGAGCGAATAGAACACTGCATCCAAATCTGGGAAATGGAGGTATTTAAACCTCTTTGAGCCAATCGGGCAGAACGACGGAGTTCTGGTTTGGCTGTCACCGTTGGGCAAAGACGGATCCGGTGGAGCGTGATCGTGAGATCCATGATGCTTAGGAGTCCTTAGAGGGTAAACTACTGGAGTTCAAGCTTTACTGAGTCTAAAACCATCCTCCCCTATGTTGTTAGGTTGTTTCTCAATTTCAATTGCTTCACCTATAATACGAGGGAAGTAATGAGGTACTCTGGCGAGTACCCGAGCATTGTCAAAGTCCATCTTATGCCTAGTTAAACCAATATGTTCAGCCACCGTAGATTTTGTGATGCGTTTGTGTTTGAAATCACCTTTGTGCTCTCGCAGTCTTAACTCAGTGGAACGACTAGTTTGTCCGATGTAGTTTGAACCACAAGAGCAAGGGATGTTGTAGATCCCGGTTGATTTTAAATTTGCTATATGATTCTTTTCTCAACCGTTTCTCAACGCTTCATTAATCCTAAAGACTGTCTTTATGCTGTACCTTCTAAGAACATGCCCAATCTGATCAGTAGTACCTTTACTGTAAGGTAGAAAAGCTAGAGTTTTAGCACAGTTGCTTTCTGCATCGGGTGATGATGCGAATTTGCATTTAAATACCCGTCCGTATGTATTTTCTTTCTGTAAACTGCGGGCCCAGGCTACTATCTGGTTTACGTGTAACATGTATGTCTAAGAATGGAATACTGCCATTTTCCTCTACTTCCATGGTGAATTGAATATTATTATGAATTGAGTTTAAGTGTACTAGAAATTGTTTTAATGTTTGGCGTCCGTAAGGCCAAATGACGAACGTATTGTCTACATATCTAAACCAGGATTTAGCTTTGGTGTTCTATTCACTCTGAAGATGCAAGCTGCAATGTCTTGCGAAACATTAGTTTGTATGGGTTCACAAACAGCCAACAGGCATAAGCCGATTAAGTATTATTGTCCTGGCAAGCAAAATACATTAAGATCAAATCCTTGTCCGCCCCAAGGTTTGAATAATATAAGCACACGGCCCTGTTTAGGCAGGCAGGGCCTACGAACAAATATTGCTCAAACTTGTAGAGCAAATACTTGTAAAGGCAGACAAGCTACAGGTCGGTACTTACCTGATAATGCTGGGTGTAGTTCGCAAATGACGACGCGGTCTAAGCCGAAAGTAAATTGTAATATTGACAGTTCGAGAATCCGCGAAAGCCTCAAAGAATACATTAAAATTGTTGATTTTTGTTCAAATTTGTCGTAGATTTAAATTTCTGAAGATCGATTAAAACATATTGTAATTATCTTTTCTGTATTATTTTTAAATTAAATCATATGATAGCAACTGTAGATCGGAAAACGAAATCTAATATTGAGTGATTTTTTTAGGTAACCAGTTCCTATGTTAACGCCGATTTTTTTACTCCAGAATGTACATCGTTCGGAGTATCTTGCCTCGACTGTTATACACAGAAACTTTGTGTAGTAGGCGTAATCTGGTCTAACACCTCTTGCCAGGGTGCGGCGGCAAATAACCGCAACATATACTGCAACCCTAGCACATCCCAATGTACAAGCGTACCACCTGCTGGCTGTACTGTCAAACGCGCACTCAAATGTCCCAGACCAAATGGCGTTTTTCCAGACATCAATAATTGCAGTCGGTATGTCAGATGCGAAGCTGATGTCCCTACGACATACGTCTGTCCTTCGAAACATGTCTATAACCAAGGTTTAGGAAAATGCGTTTTTCAATTGGAAACTTCCGATTGCTCTAAAGTAGCGTGCGGTTTGATGAATTCTGTGCAGCTGTATCCTGGTGATGGGTCGTTGTATTACCAGTGCATGGCTGGTGTGCCGACTTTGCTTGCTTGTGCTGAAAATTTCGTATATAACGTGGACAAGAAATCATGCCAAAGTGTATGCAGCAAGGTTGGCTTATTGGCAAATCCGAAAAATTGTTCCGAATACATCAGTTGTGACGCAGCAGGCTCTTCCAAACGTAGTTGTGCACCCGGATATGGTTTCAATCCAGTTGTTGGCGAATGCCAGAAAGGTCTACAATCGCTCTGTTTTGAAATCTCTGCCTTTAATCTAGCTTTAAATAATTTAAATCTTTTGCCAGATATTGTTAAGAGTATTATTGACCAGGTGAGGAAGCTCCTGTTGAATTTCAACATTGATTATTCATTCTTGGTTAAGCTTGGTGTGCCGGCGAATGTCATATCCGCGGTGTTGCTAACTGGAGAGTACTTCCTCACGCACAGGTTTATGTTACCACCGTTGGTGCTAAAAAGTATTATTGACTTGGTATTTTCTCTTCTGCCACCAAATTTGCAGGCCGCTGGGAATTTAATTTTTTCGCTTATTTTAGGAAATCTTCCGTTTTAAATACCATTAGCAGGGCACTTGAAATATTAATTAGAGGAAAAAAAAAATAATTTTAGTACATTTAAAGGTCTACTAGTAAAGGAGTACTACCACAAAATATCTCCGTTTTTCTGAATGAGAATTTTTTTACAGATTTTTTGTAGATTTTTGTTGAATGCAATAAATATGTTCAGTATTTAAATGCCTTTTTTATTATACAGTATTTTTCCAATAATCCAAAACGTAGTAGTTTACAGTTGGCTATACGAAATAGTCATTTAAGCAACAAGGGTGGTAAATGCAGTTTACCAGGCAAGCATAATAAGTTTATCCGAGACCGGTACAAAATGGACTTAAGCTGCTTATTGCATGTTTTGCACGATTGGAACAATAAAATAAAATTAAAAACACTTGTCAAAATTGCAATCAAATTTTTCAAACGTTGATTGGGTTGGTACCTAGTGCTGTTGCTATGGAGTACTGCACACAACGCCACGTTTGTGTAGCGCAGAGTTTGGTTACCTTCCATTTCTTACTAACCGTCCATGAGCTTTCTGTGCGACGTAGCGCCTTTGGGTCAGCAATTAAAAGTTGGACAGTAAACACAACTTACTGCCTTGGAAACAGTGAGTAGATGCGTGAAAATGCTTAATCGTGCAAAAAAGTATATGAAGGCACAGAGTAAATGTAATCAATAGAGTAGATGCTTTTTCTACGTGTGCCTACAGCTCGCATTGAAAAAATTGTTGCAAATAATGTAATAAATCAATTATTTGAGAATGTTGAAGCAATCGATGTATTGATATATATGCTTGCGCAAATAACGTACATGCCTTAACAAAATAAATTTGAACTATCGTTTTTTTTAAGGGAATATTATATTTTCTACTCATGACGACAGCAGGAAATTAAATAGTTAATAATATACTCGTATTAAATAGTTGTTTCAACTGTATCAAGCTAATATTTATAGTTTCTATAGCCACCGTTGATCTTCAATTCAGATCACATTGCATACACAAAGTGTTTGACTGAGTAGGTTTCCACCAATATATCAGCAATTTTTCAGGTACAAATTATCTTTAAATGCAAATGTTGAGCATGATTTCCTTATCGATTTTACTAACAAACTAGAATATTTGAAGATCAAATAGAAACATTAGAGACATACTTTTTTATTGTAACACCCTGTATATGTTTAGGATTTCTGATAGATACACCTAAGTTGTTTGCCAATTATGATTGTATTTGTTGTATTATTTGTATTGTACAATATCTCCATAAACGAACACGGAAACAAACACGGAAACAAACACAGTTTGACAGTAGCACTCGCCCTTAGTATACTTAAATGATTATTCTTGACAATGTAAAGAAAATGCAATTCACGATTATTAAATCAATTTATACGCATATTTTGGTAAATAATTACACATAAGTGGTATCATTCTAGAGAAAATATCGAAAACTATCAGAGAAGCTGAAGTATTATATTAACAAAGGAAAGGCCTATCCTTTTTATAATGATATACAGTAAAACCCCGTTTAACGCTGATTCGATATAACGCGGTTTTCTCCGAACCTTAAGAAAGACCTAAATATTTCATGATTCGATATAACGCGGTCTGCTCGAAGTCTAAAAAAGCTAAATTTATGCTGATTCAATTTATCGCGGTATTTACCTTAATTCATATATAGTACGATTATTTCCGAACCTGAACCAATCGGGAAATGTGACGATTCGACGTAGCGCTGTAATTCCCCTAAATTCTAAATCTTTATTTCCACGTTCATCTTGTAGCGTCACTCAAGAAAGATACCGGTCTGTGTTCAGGTGATTGTATTTACGTAATGAAATTTAAATGCACATGCGGAGCAGAGCGAAAGCGTTAGACTATATCTACCATATTTTGTAAGTTAATACAAAAATAACTTAAATTAAAAACTTGTTAATTCTAGGTCGTGTGTTCCCTTATCCGTATTTAGTATGTGTTAAAATGAATCCGTTTAACGCTGTTTTGTTTAGCGTTTTGTCTTCCAGGAACGCATCCTGAGCGTTAAACGGGGTGTTGCTGTATTTGTTGGAGCTTACTCAGTGCAACACTTTGAAGGGTTATTTTAGGTCTGAAAGATAAGCAACAAATTTATTTAAAGACAGCCCTTGTTAAATTTACTATCCAATTCGTATAAACATTTTGGAATAGACCATTCTCTATTTTTTGTCAGTTCCATAAATAACAACCTCAAACCCAGCAACTAACCTCCCATAGCGCGACAGTTTGCGCCATATTTCATAACGAACAGCCTCAAACTAGTGCGCCTCCTTTAACTACAAAAGTTAGTTACCAAAATATATTTAGAAAATTAAAGCGTGCGAACTTTTCATTTTTTTAGTTTTTAATAATCAAAAAATAATTCAATAAACTTTACGTTTCCATTTTGAATATTATATTGACAATAAACTAATGTGTTTTATTAGTGAATCTTGTATAACTTATAAATTTGTCTGATACATGTTGTAGTTAATAACTGTGTGGAACTATTTACTTTCTTTATAGATGTATCTTTCGATATGCATTAAAATTTTATAATTGAAGTATACTATGTTATATTATTTACGGTTTTTTCTCCTACGGGTGTGGTTCTAAACCCACCGCACTACGGCCAAGTAGACCTGTTACGCCCCCTATATTGTTTTCTCTTCCTCTAGTAGTCCTGTGTCTTACGTAGTCCAGGATGTCCTTGAGGGGGATAGTCTGGAGTTGGTTTGTGTCCAAAAAAGGGACTCGGAACATCCTTCGCATTGGCAGAATATATGGAATGGGGTTTCCTCCTCCTCCCCTTGCACGTAGAAAAGAAAAAAAGGTAAGTCAATGTAGGTTCGTTTTCCACACGGAGGCGGACCGTTATAGGGCTCAGTCGGATTTCGCACCGGAAAACTTAGCCCGTCTACAGCCAGTAAGGGGAATGTAAGGATGGGAAAGACCAGGAAATATGAACAATGCATTTTCGTGGATGACACTGCGGCATGTACCCATATGACTCGGGAAAACCACGTAAAACCTGAGTCAGGCCAGACGGCTCGGGGGTTCGACCTTTACACCTCCCGAATGAAAGGTACGCTCTACCGCTGAACCATCTTCCTCGATCTGCAGGTAGGGTCATCTGTCAGTTTACAGGGATCTGTAAGTAACGCAGTTTTATGTTACTCCTGGTTTTTTCTGTAATTCTCCAGGATGGGTTTCGTATAAACGGTCGTTACTATCTCGATCCAGACACTGTTTGCCAGTGATTGCACTGTACTTCTATGAGAAGGTTTTCTTATATGGTCTTCTGGACCGATCACAGGATATGCGGCTCCTCTTCTAGCTAGTGAGTCTGCCTTTTCTAAAGTAACTTTGTACCGAGAAGCCAGTTCAGCTGGAGTTTCTAAGCATTCTTCTATAGTTTTTAATTGAACTGCTCTGATAGCAGGGCCTATAAGGCAGCCTGACTGCCAGATCTATGTATGGTAGGATTTATATGATAAGCCTCGTCATGGTTATTCAAAGCTTCAAGCATACGCCCTGCGATGCCCTGGTTACATGATAAGTGATTTAATTTAAATTATGGCACCCAAAATTTTAAATGGTTTTGGATGTCCAGTGATATTGCATTTGGAGGGTCTATCTGCTATGTTAATTTTTTGCAATTTTGTCGATTCGTTTTTGAGAAATGCCATTTTGAAGCTTCGGATGCTTTTGGAAAACGTTTAATTAAAAAATGTTAAGGTTAATTTATTAAATGTTCATAGTGGACACCACCTACTTCTGTACAATAGAACACTCGGTTTTCAATGCAATTTCGTACATAACTAAAAATTTCGGACGTATTAACGTCGTTTATTAGAACGACACTCTGATTCACTCAACCTTTCTCAAAAATCAGGTTAAATAGCATAGATCGAAGTTTTTAGGTGACGCCACAGAAAGACATGTAGTGGAGTGAGATCAGGCAACCTGGCTGGCCGATCCTTTTACCGATCCATCCCCCCTGGAAATGTGTTATCCAGAAATTGTCTGACTGGGGCAGTATAATTAGGAGGAGTCCTATCCTGCTGAATGAATAATTCATATTCGTAAAGATTCTCGTCACACGAATCCTAGGATTACCGAAACACCGAACACAGATGAGAATCTTCTACAAAATGAATTATTCTTTCAGCAGCATGGGGATCCTCGTTATGTTACCCAAGTCAGACAATTTCTGAATAGCACATTTCCTGCGTGATGGATCGGTAGAAGGGGTCCTATGGAGTGGTCAGCCAGGTCACTTGATCGCACCCAACTAGATTTTTTTCTGTCGGGTCACCTAAGTGTGGAATCTCCAAATCCCAAGAGTGGCTGTTCTTTCTGTTCATTAATCCATTCCATGTAAATGTAGCCTCATCCGTGAATAAAATTCTATTACGTAGTTTACGATTTTGAATGATCCAGCGACAAAATTCTATACGACTAGCGAAATCTGTAGGTAAGAGGGCTTGAACAGGCTGGATATGAAATCTATATAGACCATGACGTTTTAATGTTCTCTAAACTCGCATTCGTGGTACATTAACTTGTGCAGATACATGACAAACAGAGATGCTGGGATTATTATCAATTTCTCGCAGTATGTTGTTCTCATTGTCTAGTACTTGCTGCATTGGACACTCAGTCGACGATTTCGGGAAAGTTCTGTGTTCACGCAGGTGGTTGTGCACTCGTTGGAAAACTCGTCGGTCTGGTGTCTGTCGATTTGGAAATCTCAACCCATATTCTCGAGCAGCTGCTATTGAGTTTCCATCACAAAAACCGTACATATAATGGATATCGGCGTACTCTCGCGTTGTAAAAGTAAACATTATCAACACTGTTGATAAGCGCAAGAGAAATCAACTTTAAGGAGCTTTACTGTTTGACATACAAGTAAATAATATAATTTCCAAAGTGACGTAGACAGTTTGTATCAAATACCGCTTAATATCATTTATTGTTTCGGCTGCTTCAGTATTTAACTAAAACAATCGATAACTTCTTTAATAGTCGATTTAGAGAAAATGACCACTCTTTGGTTGCGACTTCTTTCCATCTCTCCTACATGTACGTGAAGTAATGACCTCACGTCATGGGACACGCTGTATAAAGTTCGATACCACTTCTATTTATTTTCATAAAATTTAGTACATATTTACTTATTTCAGTGTTAATGTCAATGTTGCTTTGTCATAAATTAGTCAAACAAACATCTAGTTTATATTTGTATAGCCTTCTAATGCCATTTCCCTTGCAAGGGTTACGATTCATTAACAAAATAAGTATTCGAAAATGTCAGGAACTGCAAACTAATTTACAATTTTTCTGCAATCAGCTAGAGCGTCTTAATTTAAATAGAAAGCATATTAATCGAACTTTAAAAAAATTTAATTTGCATTGATTTTTTTTGTAGGCTTAGACGACGTACGGTTGCATAGAACTTTCAAATATTAATGTTATGTAAAAACAAGTGGGGCGTTGAAATCTGCACAACATTCTCCTTAATGTTGCAGTTGCTAAGTCGCTTAATTCTGTCAAATAACTGTTGCTAGGTGTCATTGATATTGTTACTCCGGAAATCGAGTTTGATTCAAGTTACAAATTAATATAGGTGTTGCTTATTTAATACACTACTTTTGATACGCAAAGTATTTTTTCGAACTAGGCAATTTTTAATACCCCCACCGAATAATGTTTGCAAGGATTTCAAGAAATTTGGTTGTTTGTGGCAGGTTTAGAGGACCCTGAGGGCCGTTTAGAAAAGGAATTATTGCTAATGAAGTGAATATGCTGGCTCAATTAGCGACTGATCCAAAAAACTCCAGCTAAAGAATTTCTGAAGAGTGTGATATTAATTATGCATATGTGAGGAAAATCGCCAAAGTATCATGAGTATAAATTCACACCTGTACAAACTCTTCATCCTGCTGATAGTAATAAAAGATTGGACTTTTGTTATTCGTTCCGTGAAAAGTTTCAGAAAAATACTATGTACCGATGAGTCTTTATTTACAAATTAGGGAATGTTTAACAGGAAAAATCTTATCACTATGCAAACCGAGAATAATCCCCGTTTAGTAAGGGAGATTAGGTGAAGATGGATATTCTTTGAATGTATGGGCTGGCCTTTTAGATAATCCGGTTCTGGTTCGATTTTTTGTCGATGGAAAAATATGTTAACATCACCTTGCCTGCAGAAGTTTGAGCTTTAAACTTCTTTGGTAAACTTGAACGTTTACACTGCATCGACGATAACTTACTGGATACCTCGTAGTAATGGCACCAAGTTTCGTCACCAGCAACTATAGACAGAAGAAAGTCGTCACCATTTTACCTATAGTCTGTGGGGTGTTGCAGAGATAAGCCCATTCCCAAGCATTTTTGTTCATTAGACGAGAAACGAGGAATCCGTTGCGAACAAACTTTGCTGTAACCCAGATTACGAACAATACAGTACCTACACTAGCACCAACAACTTCTGAAATTTCTGTAATTGAAATTCGACGATTTTCGTTAATAGGGCCTTCCACACACGCCATATTGTTTTCTGTTAATGCAGTACACCGTGCACTTGGTCGCGGCTCATCCATAGTCCCTCTTTTCCATTCCTAAATTTTCGGCACCACATGCATTTCCATATACTGATCGCATTCGCGTATGAATCTGCAATGGCTGCACACCCGCAGCGCAGAAATATTGTAGGACCGCACGCTGATCAAACTTGGACGGATTTTCAACAACAAACGCCATTTCAAAATCGAAATTTTAAAAGTCAGAATCAAATTCAAACGCCAGAAACTTGTTAATGTGTTGCTTACAAACACTACTAACATTAACAAACATCGTTTGAATGATTGCATTTGTTTTCAAGGGTAAGTTGATCAAAGATGGGTTTCATTTGAACACGTATATCAAGGTAATTTTAATATATACATCTTAAAATACATTTAGAATCTTCACACTCGAACAGATATATATTTTAGAAAGTAATGGACGACTGCAGAACTGACCGTGGAATCTGACCTTTCAACGGCGACAGGTTTCTTAAATGTATGCAAACAAGTTTCTGGAAACCGGCTGGACACAACTTATCATAAAATATTATACATTTTTAGATTATTTGGAACTTAAACAACTTCTTCATACCAGAAATACATGAGGAAAAATTGGAATGAGATGGGATTGAGATATTCTTGCTGCTGCATGGAAAAAATTGATATACGAGTGCTATCAATAAAGAGCAGCCATAGAAGTATGGATTTTTATATGGGGGCATGAGAGCTTAACGTGGGAAATATAAAAATGTTAGATATTACGCCTCTGAATGTATTTGCTACTCGCAATCACCAAAAGTGGAGAGGTAGCATATTTCTACACCACGTAACATTCATTTATTTGAAAACCTATAGCAAATACATTAATGATTAAGTAACATTGAATTTATAAAAAAGAGAAGAGTTGAATGGAATAATCATGTTACCAGAGCCAATAACCAAACACAAATAAAAATAGCACGTGACAACAAACCGACACGAAAAAGGAAGCCGGGAAAACCAATGAAAAGGTGGGCCGAGAGCTGGCAATCTACATCTGTAGAAACACCATAGAATTGGTGTGAACAAAAACAGGCTACTGCCTACAATAAAAGAAGAAGAAGAATTTATGTATATATTGATGTATGCGTTTGCGACATGAGCCGTTCGTTGCTCCAGTAGCCTAGCAATAGAAGTACTTTTTTACACCCAACATCTGATTTTCAAATTCCAAATTTTTTTTAATCTTTTTGTTTTAATGCAACATGGTAAGATTTCTAGCACTACATAAATTTCTAACAAATTGTGATTACCAGTGAATCGAGTGACACATGGAAATTATGCAATTAAAGAAACTTTAAACATATAATTTAAAATCATAAATTATAGTCCTATGTAAGAGAATAGGAAAACAGTCTAAAACGCACCATTAAACTGGGATTTGTTATATATTGCGGTTATGAAATAATTATATTTAACCCTTCCTGATTTGAACACCCGATCTCGCGCGTACAAGGCGATGTGTTCACCGTTACGTAATTAGAACAACGCAACGCCTAGCTCCCGTCGCAGGCGGGTACGTCAACGTATTGATTATTGCTAAATAATTGATGTAAATCCTTATTTTTGATAAACTATAAAATAAATTAGTATTGGGGAAAACGTTATCATCCAATTTTTATATACCTTTTGTTATTCCTATATTCGATTTCATAACAATTTCAAATTTTTTGAAAATTCGGAATTTTCATAAAAATTCTCATATATTTAAATTGATCTATTCATATCATTGTATTGTTTATTATCAATCGCTTTTTTAAATAGATACTTATTGTTCGTTGTATTTTTTAGAGTTTGTTTCTCTATTAAGTCATTTTTACATAGAATTTGATTGTAGAAACCACATAGCAAGCAATTTAAAATTTTAAAAATTAAATTTGCGACATAGTTTTACAGTGAATGAAAATAATAATAATATCCGAATAATTTAGTTTGTTTTGATGACTGTTTCTGTACCCTCACAAGAAATAATCAAGAACGGGTTAGATCGGAGATCTAGTAGGCCAGTTTTTTGTTGTTGACCAGCCATCTAGAGGTAAATACTTTGTTGAAATGTCTATGTACGACACTTTAATAGCATACAACGGCAGGACAGAACAAGGGTAGAACAGAACATCTAAAGTAGATACTGGATTTTTCATAGGAAAATGCTAATTACATTTTAATTTAAGCAGTCTGATGTTGCTGGATTACAATCGAATCCAGATCATTTAGCGTAGCAGTCCAATGCGCTAATCGGTACTTCATAATACATACAATAGTCGACTGTTGTAAGGATATATGGATAATATTACCTAGTCAATGGTTATGGGTATCGCGAAACGACCATTTTTAGAATATGTTGCAGTTACATGATCAATTTCTCTAAATTTTCTTTTGATTTTGCTACTGGATGTGTAACCTATTCCCGATTCGCATAGTTGCCTTTAAATAACTGGCATACCTTATTATAGCGTTTTAAATTTGTTTCTATTAGAGTGTATAGTTTTTTGGACTTCTGAGTCGGATTTATCTTATAGTCTTATCTGGATTTATATACATTTTATACAGCTGCAAAGGAAAATGTTGCCGTAAACTGCGGGATTTCTTAAATACGAATTGCATCGGAAAAAACTAATAGCGTAATATTTAAATCAATTTAAATTATCGAAGATTATTGGAAAAACTTTATATGGCATGAAATTAATATTTTTTCTAATATAATTGAAGTTGAAAATAGCAAACAGGTGATATTTGCACGGAATTGCTTATCATTTAGTACGGTGTCTTAACTTTAGATGTCGAATTAAAAACACATCCTGTGTAATCTACAATTATACTGTTAGACGAATTTTTTAAGTAAATATGTGACGTAAATTGGAGTAATTACAATGTTACGTACATAATGGGAAATAATGAGTGATAAGGATTGGTGTTTAATGATTATATACACAATTTAGTAAGGCTCCTATATTAGGAAATATTTACGTGTAAAGAAAACACGAAATTCCCAGACAACGAGAGTAAAAACCTTTGGTAAATTAAAACTGCAACCCAACGTACACCTGTTTAAACAGCTAAGCACGTTAAAGTTTGTACATTCGATTTATATCTAACTTGGTTGCAGAGAAGATTTGTTGAATGCTACCCAGTGTGAACCATCAAAATGGCGCTCTTGTAAGAGGAAATAATGTTCTTTAACCTCTCGGAATTTGTTTAGTTTATATCAATAATTCGTTCCAATCAAAAATAATATATACGTACGAGGGCAGCCTTTTAAGTTTTTATAAAAACTAGAAAGAACAAATTTTTTAAACTGTTTTATTTTTTCAAAATATTCGCCTTTAAGATTTGTACACTTTTGTATGCGTTCAAACCAATTCTCGAAACAGTTTTTCCACTCTGAAGTTGGTATCTCAAATACATGGTGTTTGAAGGCTTCAACCGCTTCTTGAGGTGGTCAACATCGCCGTCCACGCATTTTTTGTTTGTCATTCGGGAACACAAAGAAGTCGTTAGGCGACAAATCAGGTGAATACGGGCAAGCAGACATTAATTCGATGTTTTTCTCCTTCAAATAATAATTGTTTGACGAGCTGTGTGAGAGGTGGCATTGTGATGATGAAGAATAATGCGACGTTTTTGGTTGTTTTTCCTGATTTCGTCGATGACTTCTGGCAAACAAATTGTTTTATACCATTTAGCGTTAACTGATCTTCCATTCTCTAAAGGAACAGTTGCGACATGTTCATTACAACCGAATAAACAAGCGATCATTTTCTTGGAAGTGCTTCATGAACGAACAACTTTTGTGGGGTTCGGTTCATCTTGGAACACCCAAACAGTGAATTGTTGCTTAGTTTCCAGTTCATACGAATATATCCAAGTTTCGTCACCTGTTACGATGTTGTATATGGATTTTACAGTTCCTCGGTCGAATTTTTGAGCATTTTCTTACACCACTTAATACGAGCCATTTTTTGAGCTTCCGTCAAATTATGCGGAATCCATCGGGAACGGATTTTTTCACAGCTAAATGTTCTTGCAAAATCGAATGTACTGCAGTCTTCGATATGCCTAAGGATGCCGCTACCTCACTGTAAGTCACATGCCGATCTTCTTCAATCACGTTGCGCACAGTATCGATGTTTTTTGGAATAACAATCAATTTTAGTCGACCTTCACGAAATTCAGCATTGAGGGGCGCACGACCTCGACGAAATTCTAAAAACCAATTGTAAACAGTCTTTTCTGATGGTGCTTCACTATCAAAAGTTGAACGAAGCAATTCTATTAATTGTTGTTGAGTTAGGCCTTTACTAAAATCGTAAAAAATCATCCAACGAAAACCTTCACCCGAAATTTCCATATTTTTCACAAAATTGCTTTTTTTAAACGCCCACTGTAAACAAACTACTCGGTCAATTGCTGAGCTGCCACTGTTTTCACTATAACAAACGTAAAATTTTACGAAAATAGTATAGACACATCTCAATAGCGTCACCTTGTGGTCATTTGTAAAAACTTAAAAGGCTGCACTCGTACTAACGTTTGTAGCTACTGAGGCACGGGTATGTTGGGTTGCAGTTTGTTGGGGGGCATAGTTTTGCAACCCACTGTACTTCGGTTTAAAAGATTTACCTTTCAGGTCGCTTCCTTTCATGAAGTCCAGTATAAGTTTGCGGGGGTAGCCATAAGGTCATCTGCTTCCAGTAACGGGGCTCCAAATATTCTGAATCTTTTGCCTCCTAGCATTTCGGGATGGTAGAGTATATGGACGGGGGTGTCATCCCCCACATCGCACAGTTTGTATATGGGCTGGTCTGCTACTCCAATTGCGTAGATGTGTTTCTTCAAGATAAAGAGTCCTGTTATTTGCCTAAGTCGGCTTCTGCTGAGGTTGAGGACTTTTCCGATAAATACTCTCGGCTGTGTTAATCCAAGCAGTGCATGCTAGTGCCTTTTATGTGCTTCTTTGAGTAGGTCCCATTTCACAATGCAGTATACAATACGACATGTAGGTTCAGGACCCATCAGAGGGTGTTCTGCTCCTATTTTTGTCAATGAGGCTGTCTTTTCATTATCTGCGATGCCTAGGTGTCGTCCTACCCATTTCAACGTAATGCTGCTGCGGCAATCCAGTTTGGCCAGCGATTCTAGAAAGTTACATGTGTGTTTACGTGTTTCTTTGTGTATCTTTATTAGTAGACCTTTCGTGCCAGTGTGCCGTGAGGCTATACGAAGTGTGCCGCGACGCATTGCCTTAAAGAGGAGAAAAAATGTGCAATACGTGCAATTTATAACGAACCCGCAAGCAAGGCTGCTAGTGATTTCTATTTAATTTGGCACTGATGTTCCTAATTTTACAGTTGTCAAACATATTTTTCTGTTCTTTTTTGTAAGTTCCGTTTCACTTGCATGAGTGGAATACACATTTGCTGTGTACACTGACATGATTTGTATTCTTGGAGAGGTCGGTGGTAATTGTAATGCAGTGGCAAGGCTAAGCGAACTGACCAACAACTATGAGAGAGAGGAAGTGTTGGTCTAAGAAGAGGTGGTGGTAGTCGTTCATTCATGGTAAGAAAATGTGTTAAATTTAATTGAAAGGGAGTTTATGAGCAGCATAGGTACGTGGTATTTCTCGGATTGTAGACATACCAAAGTCGACAGACCCCAGAATATAACACGACAATGGCCTATATCCTTTATATGAAAAACGAAAGTGGATTTCTGATATTTCTCGGTTTGTTGACAGACCAAAGTCGACAGCACATAGAATGGTAGATTACAACGGCTTACATCCTTTCTGAAAATCGAAAGTGCAACACTTATTTCCATAGAATTATAATGCACGAGTTAGGTACTGGAGTACTTAGGTACTTACTATTAAATCAACATCAGGAAAATCCGAATTTTATTGGCAATATTTTGTGAACAGATGGGGTTTACAATACAATAATAATCATGTATGGGCAGATGAGAATCCTCATACAACTCATGATCGAAGTCATCAATTTCGATACGATCTTAAGTTTGAGGAGGTATAGTAAATAATTATTTAATCGGTCCATTTACTCTGTCAAATCCTCTTAATACTGACAATTTGTTATGTTCATTTGATCGTACCACTTCATCTGAATTAAATTCGTATTTTAATTGCCGCTTCATAGGAATCAAAATTCTATTTTAATTGCCATTCTTAAGTCGATCGCTATATTATTTTCTTTTAAGATTGAGTTATGGGAGGCCAATTTCGCAATGAATAGGTGGAAGTTCCCTTTGTAGGCTAGATTTTCAGAGAGTCAACATTTCCGAGAATTGTTTTTGATCGGCAAATGTAGCCTACAAAGGGAACTTTCAAATACTTTGCGAAATTGGCGTCCCAAAACTCAATCTTAGTAGAAAATAATATAGCGATAGACTTAAGAATGGCAATTAAAATAGAATTTTGATTCCTATGAAGCGGCAATTAAAATATGACTTTAATTCAGATGAAGTGGCAAAATCAAATGAACATAACAAATTTCCTACATTTTCCAAATGAAGATTTTCAAATACTATTGGAAAAATAATAATAGGCAAAATATGTATTACCAACAAGATGGTGCTCCAGCCCATTACGGATTTATTGTTGGGGATTCGCTTCAAAATAATGTTCGGTATCGGTGGATTGGTGGTGGGGGTGCTATAATTTGGCCACCAAGGTCACCTGATCTAACGCCCTTAATTTTTATTTATGGGCGTATCTGAATGATTTGGTATATCACATCAGTGAACAATGTGGATAATTTAACAAATCGTATCAACCAATCGGTTGCATCTTTAAACAAATACATGCTCCAACGAGTATAGAGTTCAATAATTGCAGTGAGATGTGCAGAATGTCATAATGTTCAGATTAGTTTCTGTCCGTTATTTGTATTGTTTGTGTCTAGGTACTGAAAAGCATTGATAACTACTTTATTCAGCTGTGGATTAGACATATTGGGGATTACGTTATTACGTTTAAAAAATGCGCCAGTAGTTTTACCTCATGGTGGTGTGGAAATGAATTGTTAAATATAGTTGATTTGTATTGTCAAAGGCGTCGACTAACCGAGATAATAAAAATTATGTGATAGTTTTCCATACTAAGTGCAAATATATTTTCCTTAGAGTATAAAACATGCATATTACACAGTTGCCATGTTTCCACTTCTTTTCGTGTTTCGTGTGAAGAAACTAGCCTGCGAAAAATAAATATTTTTGCACTGCTGAACAACGCTACGAGGGGTTTTATCGCGTGTTGTAGGACACCCTGTACAGTAGCTTTTTGGTTCTGCAACTGCTCCCCGTTTGCCCTCCTTCTATATGATAGCAGATAAGGGTTTGTTGAAGTGGAGTGCGGTTTGCATTCTATTTAACTGCATGTTGAGTAAGCAGGTGTCCTGCGGTCTATAGTTTGCATGGACGGCTAAGAAGAAATAGTTTTCTTTAAGCCCACGGAATTTGTCTAGTTTATGTAAATAACATGTTCCAGTAGAAAAGAATGTATTGTATGATGTGTTTTTGTTGTGTGTGTAGATGTTTTGACACATGTATGTTGGGTTGCAGTTTGTCAGGGGTTGCAAAGTACATAGCCTACTCTAATTACAAAAAAAAAATTTTTTACGTAAAAAATAAAACTTGCACAAACACTAATTGTTACAATACCTACTTAGAAATTTCGCAGTGTTGGATTAAAACCGAGATAGCTAGAAGTAGAACGCAATATTTGTATTTATATAAGTGCGTATGACGCACATACATGTCATACACAGTAGTAATTGTTGTATTTTTTTCTTTGAATTTTATATATTGCTAAATATTTGTCTACACATAAAGCCCATTAACAAGTAATTTTTCAACTAGCATCTGTGGAAAAATTATTTTCAACTGATTGGCGATTTTTAAATTAATTTTAAAAATTATTCCCCAACATGGGTTATTTGCTATCACAAATGCCTTGTTTAAGCTATATAAAAGCAATAAACAGGGCAGGGTTAGTAGCTCCCATTTCATTATTCCCATGGATGTACTCAGTGATATTTTAGCAAGGAAATTCCAGGGCAAATATGGGGATTTATGAAGATATAGTATTCATAAATTATTTTTGTTCTGGAAAGCAAATAAACCATGTTGACTGAATTACGTGGTACGGTATTGTTCAAAGTGGTTTATTACTTTACACTTTTAGCTCATTTTTATGTTGAAGGCGAAAGTGGTACAAAATGACTTCAAAATATATTGTATATGCGTTTATAATAATTTATGTAAGTACGTTATTTTTTAAAATTTTTGAATGTAACAATGATAGAAGTTACATATTTTTGATAATGCATCAGTGCGGCTTGAAATAGAGAAATCTAGCGTGTCATTACCTTAAATGTTGCAAATAAGTGTTAGAAGTTGCCATAGTATACGTATGAAATGAAAATTAGTAGTAATACATTATAAAACTAGCAAGGAATTTGTTTATTATCTCATCAATGCTCCAAGAAATGATCGCACCACATGCGGTTTGAGTGCTCAGTTTACAATTATGTATTGGTAATTACTACTGGATGACCTTTATATAGACAACATGTTTGTTTTACTGATTATTATGTAAACTTAATAAATATTCTGCTAGTTTATATTTAAATAAACATTCATATTCAAATAACAATAATGCTAGCAACCCAGCAAGTTATTTTGTACCCTAGCCATTGTAGTTGTTTTTCCGATTGTGTTTACCGGGGTTTTCAGTTCAAATTGTTCTCTAATGACTTAGTATCTAATTCGATCTCTTCTCGTATTTCCTTGTACTTTACCTCCGCGATGGTTAATTTTGATTTGTTTTCATCCATCATTGTCCAACTGTCAGACCCATAGTTAAATGTTGGTATTATTTTGGCTTATTTCTGGCTTTCCAATGTTCCGTATTTTGATGTGATTGTGCCTATTAGTAGTAGATTTCGGGGTGCCTGATATGCCCAGC
>JABXWE010030693.1:0-16663 GCA_014611495.1 Limonius californicus
TTCAGCGCTAGGATATAAACATGGGGGCTTCCAGTTTAACGACGAATCCGAATGACAGAATTTCTAGAGAAGGTTTTGGCATTAGAACCTCGGGGTTGCCAACCGGATTGTGGATTTGTGCGTGGTAGGTTGCTGCACAAGATTTTTATATGCTGCGTGGTAATGCAAGGTCACTATAAATCACCATTTTGAAAGTATTGTGAGTATTCCTTTCCATCCAAAGTGTAATCCTAAACTCATTGGCCAATTGTTTTATTACGAAAACATTCCAGACATACGAGACATTATGATTTCTGAAATAAGAAGAGGATTATTACCAGACGCACGTTATTGTGCGTATAGAATATCTCGTAGTTGTAAAGTTTGTAATAATAATAGTTTTTATACATGATATTTTCTTCGTGAAGATTTATTGTTTCCATCGTCGTTTTTTGTTAGGTTCTTATTATATGCAAGTTTTTTGGGTATGTCGTCAATATTTGTATGTCGTTTCTTAATCGTAAAACCTTTATATTCTACGCCAAAAATTACAAATCGCTTAAAATCCGCATATCTCAAGCTTTACATCGGAGAGACCCCGAGAGACACATTCTGTTCTGTACGTGTCTAAGGAAAGCATGGGTTTATATGTAACCATATGATAATATGGTCGAATCTACGTACATTCAGATATGAGGGACTATTTAATCGACATAATGTATACCAACAAAGGTTTGATATCCTGTTCACCAGATCTGAGACTTTTTAATTTTCTTTTAATGAAGAAAATTAATAAAATATATTTTTGAGCTGCCGTAGTGTAATAATTAGTAGTAGTAGTAGTAGTAGTAGTATAATTACTAGGAAACGAATAGATTTATGTGAATAAGAAAAGGAAAGACTTTTAGACGTTTGCACGTTGCCTTTACTCAGTGAACGGTGTGCATTTGATAATGGTTTAAATTATTAGTTTTGTTTAATTGGTCGGTCTGACTCATTAAAGCTAAAATAATTAACACCTTTCGTAATTTAAAAAAGTAGTTTATCTTACTGTATGTTTCACTTATTTTCAATCGCTGAGCAACTGGAACAATTCTTAAAGCCTCCTTGATTTACAAGAACAAAAAATAGATTTTCATCTTACAACACCATAAAACTTACGATTTTAGACCCGCTATCTGATCGGCAATTAGCATTTATGACTTTAAATTAAAAACATATACTAGCCGCTGATTCAGACTCTCTGAAAACAACGGTAGTAGTCATTACTTTGAACTCACAAAAATTTGAACTAATACAGAAATCGCTGGTTGCCCCAAGAATATGGAATATGTATTCATATATGACAATTTGTATGGAGCTCCAGTACCTTCAGAATAATACTGTTTTCCTTTATTTAGTATAAACATTTAACTGAGGTTTTCCATTTGCTGATGAAACCACTGCACAGTCGGAAGAAACTCAGCCTGCTAATTTCTTATAAAAATCACATTATATATTTAATAATTTCAGAATGTGTATAAAATGATGGGTTTAAATATTATTTCATTGTCTTTACAGATTAATTTTTAAAGTTTAAGCATGTATAATTGTTTACTTTAGCGAGTATTTTAAATTGCGTTACAATTGGTAAGGATTGAGGAGGCTCAGTGATAAGAGAGCCAAGCTTTGGATGGAATAGTCCAGGTACTGGGTCCCGATCTCCATTTGTCATTGCGGATCAAACTAATGGCACTCCTCGTGTTACGACCGCACTAGAGGAGTAACAAGATCATTTACACAAAAAAATAAATACACCATACACCAGGCAGGTTAAGCACGGTTACGCACCAACACAGTAACCCACTGAGGCGGGCCCTGTTGTGCATAGCACAAACTAACTTAGTCTTGCCTCACACCAAAAGCGATGGGGATACAAAGCCTGCGAAAATTCTATAATAGTAATAATATGTTACAATTGGTGCCATAGCTCCAGTAGTGTGGCGCACTATATATGCACTATACCTATATTGACTTGATCAACATAAATTCAGATATTTGGACTAAGTCAGTTATGAGTTAAGTCAAAAGTTGTAAATAGGACTAAGAATGTGGAGAATTGTAAGTCTAACAATTTGAAGAAAACTCTAGCAGGACACCGCTATTTTACTGACACTTATTACTAGGGGTAATTTAAATACCTTATTGCTATGATAATTTTCAGTGGCGTACATTACGAAAATCTAATTTAGTGTCCTGTCATCTGTCAAGCATCCCTGTGCATTTGTTCTTGTTTCGTTTGTTTTGATTGGAATATACCTATGTTTAATAGGTTTGTTTTCCGGTTTTCACAACTGTATTGACCGTAAATTTAAAGTTTAAAATCGGTTTAGTGTTCTAAAGTTATTTCAGTATGTTACTTGCTATTTCTACTTTTACAAAATGTATCAAACCGAATAGTTTTTTAAAAAGTATAAGTGTTGGAAAAGAAATTGAAACTGATTGCCATAAGCAGAGCTATACACAGATGATGAATTTGATAAACATTGAGACAATAAGTGCACCAGGAAAAGAAGTATTGACCGCCAGCAGTGGGATAAGTTCTGAACTTCTATTTAATGGTTGTGAACATCATAAAACGTACTACCTGAAGAAGTATGACACTTACCAGACAAGTAATTTTAATCCATTTAAGTATCATAAACAAAAAATAGAAAAAACATAAAGAAATATATCCTCTGATTTTTCAGAGAAAATCAATAAAATTCCAGATCTTGTGAAATCAATTCCCGGACAGAAGATAAGCGATGCATGTGGAGCAAACGTGCAGAAACATTAATACCCGTGAAAAGATGGATATATACAGTGGAAATAGCAACGCAAGCATTTGTAATTTTGAATTATCAATTCAATTATCAAGATACACTAGAGAAAATTAATAGATCACTCAAACAGATGGAAGAGTCCCTTTGGAAAGTCCATGCGTAACACTAATCTGCCTATCGAAAAAGAAATATTAAATAGGCTTGTTCTACTTTAAAAAGCAAGGTTAGCAAGGTTATAGAAAAGGAACTTTCTTCTGAAAAGGACATCGAAGCCCAGACCGAAGATATACAACAAAACGCTAGTGATATAGATATATTTGTAGGTTTAATTATAGCAAAATTTCAATCGTACGGTGAGAAAAGATACAACTGTTGACGCTTGCACTCTACTTCATGGAACAGGAAAAAAGTCATAGAAGCGTTCCATGTTAGTTAATAAGCCGCCCGTAAAGCAAGAAACCTTCGCAAAGACAGGACATTAATGGCTTTGCCTGAGCCAAGAAAAGGAAAGACACTAATTAAAAATACAGTAGAATTGGGGAAGAAATTTGATCAAAACGATGAGTATTTGCGAATAATACCAGTTCAGAAGAACATAGTCAGTATTTCTAAAAATTTAAATTTGAGGATTCCAATATTAAAATTGTCATCTCCGAATTATGTATGCTGCGTCCTAGCTAGTGTGTACTGGCAGGATATCCTGGCACGCATTCTGCACTATCCACCAAAATGTAATACTAATTGCTCACTTAGTCTGTTCTGTAGATAACAGAGACTACATGTTACGACACTGCTCTCAATGCCCATTGATTGAAAACTTTTCTACTTGACAAATTTGAAGAGTGGGACCCTGAAGATGAAGTTTAATATAGTTCGTGGGTATCCACAGACAGAACACAACAGGTTAAATTCATAGTAACATTTAAAGAATATTTAACTACCTTAATAGAGAGACTTGAGATACTTGCATCATATTCGTTTATATCTAAATCCCAAGCAAAATACTTAAAGGAAATGAAAGCGAACCTTGCAGACGATGAAGGTATTGTTCTCCTAGACTTCATTGAAAATGCAAGATCAAGCACAAGGGTATCACTAGACACGTGATAGTTGTTCATTACCCCAGCAGTAGTATACTCCCTTGTCGAGCCATATGAAGACATAATTGTCTCAAGTTAGTGCATCATATGTAACGATTTAGAACATGATGCAGCTTTTACATATGAAACATGAAAAAATAATCAGAGACTATGTAAAGGAACAATTTCCGGATGCAAAAATGTACATTATTTCAGCGATGGATGTGATGCACAGTACAAGACTTTCTCAGCCTTTGTTACCACAACCAAGACTTTACTTTAACGGCATCCTGTACATTTCTTGCAACCAGTCACGGAATCGCTTTGTAACATCATTGGTGGAACAGTAAAGCATCTGGCTACCAAAGCAAACCTTTAAATATGTCCAGGTGCTTTAATTGCCTCAGATGAAAATGTTCTCCATTTCAGCAAGGCAATGTTGAAAATATAAGATGTATTCATAGTCAAAAAGAGACACTCTTGATAACGCGTCAGCAGCTGGAAGCCGGATTCCCCAAAACACAAACAGTTTCTGGTACACGTGGATTTCACCATTTCATTCCTATATCTGGAGACTCTATCGGAACAAAGAGAATCAGTTTTGATGAGAACTTCAGCACTGTTTTCCATTTTCCTAGAAAGCAATCTCTTGCAATCAAGATGTCTCAAATAAGTATAAAGTCATACGTTTATGACACTCACTGGTTTTTTGGATTCGTACTTTCAAAACACGAAGAGGAAGGTGGCCCTACATCATCGTAGGCCTTCATAGAAGGATATCTGCTGTGATTCTGTGTGTAACATAATTTCTTGTGTTAGTCCTCATATCACCAAAGGTTCAAAGGTACTGTACACCGCAGTCCTCAATAAAACACGACATCGGATAAAAAATATAGGCACGATTTTTTAATACTTTGCTATTTTATATGTCGAAAAATGTGTAGTCTAGAAAGGAAAAATTTATATGGACTAGTAACTTGGCGGTAGTAACAAGTAAAAAAAAATTTCGTGGAAATCTGAAGTAGTACGTGTCATGGTCTGGATGATTTGGTATGGAATGACCCAGGAGACAACCCACCAATATGCAAGTCCTAACACCCCGTTAACTGTGAAACATATTCTCACAGAATGTAGACAGCAACGCAACTTTCACAAGACCTTAAAAAGCTCCAGGAAGCAACCCTGGCGAATACTCGAAAACATTATGGTTTATTAAAACTAGTGAACTAATGAATACAGTGCGAAACATGTGTACATCTTAAAATATCTTAACAAGTGTAGTTAAATGATACGAAGGTACAAATAGCCTAGCACCATAAATTTGAAGAAAACGTTTTCAGGGTGAAAATTGTTACAATTTTGGGACTGAAGATAATAGAACGGAACTACTCGTGCTACGTGTCCCCCTGGCAGATTAATTTGACCCATCGGGCTTTATATTGTATTGAGATGTGTCACAGAACATGCCTGTTGTTTCCGGTGGGCCACCCTGTATAAACAACTGGTGCTCAATACTTTTTTATTATTATATTTTTTTTTAATTGGTAAAATAGAATATTCCTAAAATCAGATCCCTAGAGCAAATATTGTATTTCTGATGACTTGTAGGGTGGGTTGCATATGTTTCCAACCCACTCTCTAGAAACAACTTTCAGACGAAAGCTCATTAGTTATATAAGAAGCATGTAGTTCATTTTTCCTATTCAGTATTCAAACAAGGACATCAATCGGTTCAGTCGAGCAGGAGCAAAAGCCTAGGTCAGTGGGCGACCGGGAAAGCGTCTGCAGCACTCCGAGCGCCTCGGCGCTTCAGTACACCGACGACGCCGCTTTGGGACGCTCGCAGTTTTGGCAGTAAACTCACGCGCATCTAAGCTTTAATAGCTGTGCTTCTAAGGAAAGCACGGGGCATTTAAAATTTTTATTGCCCCGATGATAAACACTTGATAAAGTGGTTTTTCTGGAACTAATGCGTTTCTGATTTATTTTGAAGTGCCGTAGAAATAACTACTTTGCAACACGCACATTCCTTAGATTGTTGTTTAAACTGTGTTTTAAAGTGAGTATTATCTCGTGGGTAAGATTTTATGTTTACTTTTTGTTTCCTTGATTTCATTCCATTGGTTTGCCGTAGCAAAAGCAAGGAAAACTGTAAAGGGGAGAAGATTATATTATCAGGTTTTATGATTTAAGCTGTGTATATAATGTCGCGAAACCATGGAAGCTTGAATAATTAAGGCGGTTATTGACTAGTTTGTTTAATTATATATTGATTTTTAAATCGATGCCTGCTTAAAAAAGTTTATGGAATGTCTGAAAGAAGGTGTATCCCTCGGGAACAGTTTAATATTAATTGCACTTGACGCTGACGTAGGTCACGTCCATGTTTCGCATTTCTTTTTCGAATCAAACTGCTAGTCGAACGTATCAGGGGAAATTTTAAATAGGTCACTATTTACAAGTTTTGAATTCGACTATTTTCACATAAAGCTTACCTAATACACAGGAATAATTAGCACAATTCAAAAATATGTGCCTTATTTTACCAAAATAAGGGAATTTGAATTCCCTCTTAAATTTTAAATAAATTCTAGAAAATATTTTACAAGCAATATTATGAAAGTGGCACAATTTAAAAAAATTGGGGAAATTGGAAAAGGCATAACGAGGAATATAATTTTTGGCAAAATTCAATAGAGATTCCAGAAAAAAGTTTTCTGAACTTTGGCATTGTTAAATTAAATATTTTATGTTAGCTCCTAACTCCCATTTTTTTTTATGTAACGTTGCTACTTGCTTAACTTTTTGTATTTAAATTTTCAGAATTATTGAGTTTCTCATGTTTCAATATTAAGGAACAATATTGTTAGAACCATGGTGGTGATCAAGTTTGATTGAAAAACCTAATTAACTAAATATCCAGCCAGTACCCCAATTGTCGTGGCGAGCTGATTGGTATACCAAAATGATTATAGAAATAAATTATATATGTAGATTAGATAATTTGCAATTATAAAGCAATTCTTGAATAAAAATTAATCAAACTGTAGTTGTATTTACATAAAATGATCACTTTTGACATGTTATTCGAATGAGAATTTGTATAACTATTGATTTTTTATAGAAAACTCGTTCAATAGGAGTTAATTAAAGGTTTAGAACTTAATATATTTGATATATTAGTTCCATTTCTTCCCGAGGGTATATGTCAAAATTTAGGTTTTGGGTTAAATCATTCCCAAGTTTATTTCGGGGCCAAACTGAAGATTAAAAATAATTTAACTTGAATGGGGTAGATGGTGCATCTTCAATTTATGATTGCGGAAATGGTTTAAATTTTAGCCATTACGACGCTCATCGCGATTTCAGTGGCTTCCAAAGCTTAAAAGCTGCTTGAATATTTTAATGGAAATGTGTGGGGTTGTTTTTGCTTAATTATATGAGTATATCTCCGCCCAAATGGTGAATTTGGTTTATGTAATTTACAAAGAAAATTCCGGGGCTGCAGATATTAATAAACCCTAATGTTCATTTTATTAACGAAGCTTTCGGTAAAATATATCTTTGTCTTCTTTGTTTCAGGGTTAATTACCAGTCGGTCAAATAAAGTGGAAAACTATAACATCGCCTGAATGGACAGTGTCTATAATCGTTAATCATTTCAATAGTGTGGATGTCAAAGTGCTCATATAATTTTGTGTAACGCGTAAGCTGCAAATAAATAATATAAGACATTGTTTCGCGGATTTGCCACTCATGGTTGTCAATCATCGCCATTTGTGCATCTTCTAAATTTCTCGCCATCAAACGCGTCATGCTTGCTCGTTCATATTTGTCATTGTACTGGCGTTTGCGGCCTCCAGGGAAATTTTAAGGTAAGTGCTTTACATTCATATGATAAATTTATATTTTTCAATCGCTTTGCCTCATTTTGATGAGTAGATGATATCAACACCAACGTGACAGTTCTATTGATACTCTTTTATTTAGAATAAACAAAAATTGATAGGCGTCAAAATATGACAAACTTTTAAGGCCTGCGATATTTATTTCTTTATTCTCATTTTAGACAGGAATTGCCAGAGCATTTTCCTTTAATAACTAATATTTTTGTTACGACAGTAGACAGGTTACTTGTCAGTGCGTATGAAAGAATATTTCATTTCTCTGTTATTTTAAAAACCGATCTTAACTCACAATTTTATGAAATCTTTTATTATATCTTTTTGAATTACTATAAAACTGTTACATTATACGGAGTAGAAGCAGTTTGAGCAGCAAACATAGAGTGCAGAGTAAATTTGCACGACTTTAAAGGTTACTTCAACAGTGTTGATAAGTAGTTGAAGATAACAGGTAAATTAATTACCGTACATGTAGAACTTGACGGACGGAATACGATAGCTCGTGTCAGAAATGCAAAACAACGAAATAATTTTAATTCCGCCTTCGGCCGCGTTAAAGCTCTGGGGACGCCGGCGTCGAATAAATGAAAGAATTTGTCACTTGTAGAGAATGTACAAAAGCGCTGTTATGGATTCCTTAGGTGTAACACTAAATCTGCAAATAAAATCGGTTCAAGCTTGGTATAATGTTGCTCACATAAGCGTTGCGTTATGAAGATATTTTTCGCTTATGATAAATTATGCAGCCTGTGCTTCTACATTAAATTAATCATTTGCGGCGCCTCCACGAAAGTGAAAGTTCGTATATTAAACTTGTTGGAAATTGATAGCGTCGCTTTTTCGCGGCACCAGAGGATATTAGAATCTCGTACTTATCCAAGACTTACATTTTGTTTTCATGTAAGCATGTTATGACATAACTATTAATAATATATAATTTATAATATTTAATTAGAGCAGGGCTAATGCGTATTTGCATATACATTTTTTTGTATTGCATAATACGGTAATTTTTATATTATTGGAGTGTCTACTCCATAGATTTATAAAAAAAAATATACGTTACAGGCGTCTAAAAATACATATTTTACATTAACATATTCTGTTATTAAAAGTGCATTAAATCGAGTGGAATTTCTTCTAGTGAATTTGCTTAGTGGTATTGATTCTTAAAACCTCAGCATTGGCCTATTCGAACATCTATCTAGAAAATCTGATTTAAGTACTACAGTAATTTATCCTAACAAATATTGTGCTTTGTGCAATGTACGTACCTACCGAAGCGGTTTGTGAATACCGGATTACACGCATCTCCACCAAGTTATTAAAGTAATAACATGTTTTCCTAATTATTGGGTGACAAAGCGATATGTAGCTCCAAAAGTAAAATACGCAACGAGTGTTGTTCCAAGAAAGTTATCCGCAAACTTGAACTTGAATAGACTCTATTTTATTTTATTGTAAATAATAAAATAAATTAAAACAAGTGCAGTGATGGTTTATCAATTATTGTCCCTAATATAAAAGGCATTGGCCGACATATGAATATTTTTTCCTAGACAAGTCAGTTATACACATTGATACGTGCCATGTTTATAAAAGTTATACATTTAGTATTACTGCTGGTGATTTTGTTGAAATGGCAAAAATTGAGACAAGAACTGTGATAAAATACATTTTTAAGAAGATTTTATCACGGCAGGAGGTTTATACTGACATGTCCGGAGTATTGAGTGATTCTACCCTGTTGTATCAAGTAATTAAGAATTGGTGCCAGGATTTCAAATTGAAAAGAAGTCGTGTATCAACGTGCGCCAGGTGCTAGACCACCAAAAACTGTTGTTATTCAAGGAAATATAGATTTAGTCCATGAGATGGTACTGAGTGATCGGCGAATTACGGTTAAAGGTATTGCTGGGACATGTGGCTTTTCCGTTGGAAGCGTTAAGAACATTTTGCACAAGGAATTGGGTCTGAAAAAAATCTGTGCACGATGGATTCCGAAAATATTGTAACGTGATCAGGAGCGGGCCAAGATTTTCACTGCTGTGAGCAATTTGAGATTAATAGATTCGACTTTGGATGGCTTTTTGGAAAGATGTGTAACAGTAAATGAAACCTGGGTTCATCACTTTGATCCAGAATCAAAACGACAGATTATGGAATAGCAGCATCTTGGTTCCCCGCCCCCACGAATGTTCCATGTGACGTCATCGGCCAGAAAGATAATGATAATAGTGTTTTGGGATTCTGAAGGAGTTCTTCTTGTTGATTATTTTTGACGTGGTCGCACAATATTGGGAGATGATTACGCAAAACATATACAAAATGTTCGTAAAGCTTTAAAGCAAAAAAAGCGTGGAAAATTGAAACGCTGTATTCTGTTCTACCAAGACAATGTTCCCACTCACAAGAGCTGTGCTTCTATAGCTGCTATCCTCAATACTGCGTTTAAAATTTTAGAACAATATTTGCCAGATCTGGTCCTCAGTGACTTTCACCCGTTCCCCAAATTAAAAGAACATCTTCAGGGAACTCATTTTTCGGACGATTAAGAAGTGATGGCTGCTGTGAATGAGTGGTTTGAAGTACAAGACGGAGAGTATTTTTATAAAAGCTTTCAAGCTCTGCATCATCTTTATGTATAAAGTAGTTGCAACTGTCTATGTTATTTTCTTCTATATCAGGGACAATAAATGATTTGTTTGTCGCAGCAAAGTAATTTCCTGAAAAATAAAGTTTTTTCTTCCTAAAGATTTCCTTTTAAAGCGAATCCACAATTCTGAATTTAGAAACCCAAAATACGTGCTTCCAAAAAAGGAATGATTCAATACTTGAGCTGAATAGTCTTGTTGTATTCTATTCTGGCCGTTACAACTATTTTAAACAAATAGTTAATAGTTTTGATTGCAGTTATAGTAAAATTGTGGGAGGTTGGCACTTATAGCTATTCCTCGCGATATTCCAAATGTTAGTAAAAAAAGGGATGTATCGAAGGACTTGTGTATACCGCTTCACCCGCACCTCTACTGGGATATGAACATAATTTATTGAAAAATAAAGTTTTTTTTCTTAGAGATTTGGTGATGCAGCGAATCAGCTGGTCTGAATTGAAAAGCCCAAAGTGGGAACCTCTAAAAAAGGAGTTAATTAAAAATTTGAACTTGAATAGAGTCTCTTGTAGTTTATTCTGACCATTACAACGATTTTGAACAAATAATTAATAGTTTTGGTTCAAATTGTGCTAACGCTGAGGCAGGCTGACAACAGATTTTAAAGACTAACTAACCGCTCAGTTATCTTACATGAGTAAGTAGTTTTTTTTTCTGGCGTTCCTTGTATAGTAATCTTTTTCGTGTGCGTTCACTCTTACGAGACGTTGTTGTTGAGACGATGTTCTCTCCTATGTTAAGCGTTTCAAAATAACATAGATATTGTAGACCTACAGTTTAACGTGAACTTTGAACCGTTAAACTTTAATGTTCCAGTATTGGGTATTGATCCCCAGACCTCTATCCCACAACTGCCTTTATACATTACTAAAATACCGGAATCCCAAAATCTTCCTCTTATAGACGGGATTGCATTAGTCGATGGGTATCGAAATTATCATAATTCGGCAGAATGGCAGACTGTCAATTTACAATTCTAGAAAATGTATTTTGCAAAGCGAACTTATTTATCGCGAAATTTAAGAGCAGGAAACATTTAATGCTGTCAAGTGACATCTTGTTATGCAGGACGATGTTTATCGAAGAGCAAAATGGGGAACTAATACCTAGACCTTTCTTTTCTCATTCATTCATACTACCGTCCCCCCCCCCCCCCGAACCGCTTTCGCATTACTCCGGAGGAGTGCGGGCGTCCCTTACATACTAACCATTCATGCAACATGCACCCTAAACTTAACTAAATCAAATGCGGTCCCCCCAGTCGGGATTCGAACACCCCAGCCGATCGACCACATTTCGCTGTGGTCTCGAGTGACAACGCGTATCCGCACTACTCCACCGAGGCCCCAATACCTACACCTAGACCAATGCAAGTTCGACATTTTCTCCTGTAAAGCATAACGTAATTTTTGAAATATAAACCTATAAACCTTACTATACAGATCCGTGACGGGCGAGGGCTATGCCACATGCCAGTACATATTACGAGTATACGTTATAGGCACTTGAAAAGTAATATTTTTTACTTTTATAGAAAATAATATTTAATGCGTTTTCTCTTAAAAGTGTTAAATTGAGTGCCACTTCTTGTCGGACAATGACAATGATGACATTGACTTAGAACTTTAATCCAACAGTGATGTCAACAGCCAGCTATACATGGCCAATGTATATCAATGAATTACTTAGTACAGCATGATAAGCTAATGTGGCACTTTGACTTGCACAATGTTTCTGATGCTCTGCATTAACACTTATTGGTAGCACATTTTCCTCTGCAGTGACACTTTCTATGGGCTTCTCCACCGGTGAATTTTACGAAGACTCCACTATAAGTTTTAACGACTTGAATAATAAATAACTTTTCCTTTACAACAGAAAACTGATTTTTAGTGTACAATTGCACTAACGTTTACTCTGGCGTGCCTAATTTGTATAAATATCCATCCCAAACTAGAGTAAATAGATTTCCAGGATATGTACGTTCTCTATCAACATTCGAAATCGGCACTGAAACCGTATTGCCTTTTACAGCTAGTCCAAATTTTCTGTGACGATATTTACATTTTTTCTTGAACATCCAATAATTCTAGTGGGGAATTTCTACTGACATCAATAGCTTCAGACTGCAGACATAATGTACAAGTTATTTCTATCACACGATTCTCTAGCTTAGTAACATATGTAACAAAATTTTTCGAGAAAAAAGTAAGTGCATACTATGGTCTAAGAAAAGTTTATTAAGTTTATATATTTGCAGAACAATTAAAGCAATTTAAAATTTTAGTATTTAATCTTAATGTACATGTAAAGGTCCATGTTCTTCTAAAAGGCGAAGTTTTCGTCTGACTTGTCTCATGAGTTTTTGGCAACCCTCAACGTTTATTTCGCGCACCTTTTGATATTCTTCGTCTTAAGTGATCTTCAGTTTGGGCTTCCCACCCATTGTTGTAGACCTTCCTGCTAAGTAGCGCCCAAAAAGTTTCAATGGGTCTCGCTTGTGGGACATTAGGAGGATTGTCTTCGCGTGGCACATATGGGACGTTATTTCTCTCCAACTATTGCGTTGTTGTGCGGGCATAATGGCATGAAGCGAGATCAGGCCAAAACATAATTTCGTCATTAGCATGATGTAAGTTAATAAATTCAATCAATTTTGGGAGGCAATGTTTTGTATAAACGTGAGCATCGACAGCCTGACCTCTAACATGTCCCACATACGGTCTGGAGACACCTGCCTGCGAATTTACACACCACGCTATGAGTTTATCCGCAAATTTTGCCTTGCCTTGAATTTTACGTCGTCAGGTGTACCATCTAAAACATCAGTATAGAATCCATTATTTCCACTAAGTTCCGCATTAGCAAACGTGAAGTATTTTTCATCGTCCATAATTATGATTTTGTTATTAACAAAGTGACGATCTCGTAAAGCGCGGCAGCATCGAGGGATTCTTTGCAACTGAGCAGCGGTATATTTAGGGCATTTTCTTCTTTTTCTATATTTTAAATTGTGTCTCTTCATTTCGCGACTAACTGTCATGTGAGAGATATGAAAACGATGAGACAACATACGAGTGGATTTACCAATGGTATTTTTAGCCATTTCAGCAAGTCTGTTAGCTTGAACTCGGACAGTTTCCGCCGTCGGCCACTTTTAGGTAAGTTGAAACAAGGTATTCCTTCTTCGCACTCACGAATTGTTTGGTATATCGTTGACAAGGAAATATTCTCATTCCGAAAAACATCAACAATTTCTTTTTTTGGCATTTTGCCAACTAAGTTGTAAATACTTTATCTTAAGTCTAATTTGTAAGACATAGTGAAAACTCACAACACAAACTTAAACTGTCAAATACCCAAACAATAAACACCTTCATTTGTTTTTCCAGGGACCACTAACTAAGTTCGTTGTTGATACCAACAAACCAACAATGATTTCCGAAAACTTTTGTTACATATGTTGTTACCGCAACTATTGTGGATTGGCACTGCACATACTACGCAGATATACTTAGTTGCTATTTTAGAACATTTACTTTGCTGAAGAGTCTCTGATGATTCTGCCTGATTTCTTATATTATGACCTTGGGAATAGTTATGATTATTACTGGTTAATTTCTCAAGATCTTTATCAGTTTCAAGATCTTGTATAAGATGAGGTGGGAAATGCTGATTTTGTATAATGTGCGCAATGCATTCTTCCTAACATTGGCCAACGGTGAACGGGCAATGATGTTAATAGCCAGCCTCTGTTGTTATTTTCACATTGTTACATTTTAATTACAACATTTCGCAATGTATAACGTCAATGATGAGAATGTCCGGCCAACGTCGACAATTCATAAACTCTATGGGCAACACGTCTTTGGCCGGCTATTCTTGCCAATGGTCGCGTTTCGGTATTTGACCGTAACATTATACTACATGTGAGTTCTATAAGCTCATGTGGAAGGATAGCCTCAGTAGCATTACCCTGTGAACTTTAGTGGTCGAACTGTCAGTTCACGAGGCCATTTATTCGTAAGGCGTTTGAACTGCTTCAACTAAGATTTCAATAAATGGATTTGTGTTTTTAAGCGATAGTGACGTGACGCGCAAGTTTCTGAATTTCTTCTTGTACATATGGTTTTTTAGGGTAGTATGAATGGCTAGACTGGTTACCTACCATGGTGCACGATTTTTCTGAAGGTTTCTGATTGAAACTTTTGTATTATTTTTAATTTAGACATACTTGAACAACTCTAGACCGTAGGTCTAAATGGGTTTGAGTATTAATTGTATAGTAACTCAGTTTGTTATCAAGAGAGAGGATAACTTTTTTGCTTATCAACTAGTTCATGTTCTTTATTTTGAGGTTTATTTAATTGCTTTATTTTGTTATGTGTAGTTTCCATGATATTGTGTTGTCCATACTTAGTTCTACATATCGTCCTTCTTGGGCATGTGATAACATATTATTAATAAAGAACGATAGGCAATTTTGACTTTTTAGTTCAAATGTACCGTGGTTCATTTACTTTCATTAATTTTTTTCTCAACTAACTTTACCATCACAATAGATTTGTATGACTCTGCAGTTGTTGTGAAGTAGCCCTGCATCCACATGAGTTGTAATCATAGCTGTATACTCAGCAAACGTTCCGGTTTCTGACTATAGCGTTACCATTAGTTAAAACATGGGGCCTAACTTGCTCCCCTACATAGCATCTGAATTAATAGAGTGCATTTCTGATATTTCTTCTTCTTCTTCATGTTTAACTTAAAGAAATCGAGATTATTAGCACAACTTTCTTAGCCCTCTATGTTACACTTTGTAGAGGCCATCGATAGTGCAAATAAAGATGTTATGGGTTTTTACAATTTTAGCCTTCAGTAGAAACGATTTGAAGATCTACTTCGAAAATGTGAATTAAGGTATAGTAATTCGTCGCAACAATGATTGTGGTTTGTGCAAAGTTGATAGAGGTTGAATCAGTTTGTGAATTCTTGGTCCTACCTACATCTCCATTCATTTCTGGCGATATATGGATTTTAATGTAGAAGAATTAGGAGCTACCACGTTCAATAATTTAAACCCCAATTAGTATATTAAAAACCAAAAAAAGGACTAACATTTCGGTCTTGAACAATCCTAGATACTTAAAGTTGTCACGTAACATCTTATAATGTAGGAATATATTGTTATAATACGTTCGGGCCAAACAAAAAGCCACAAGTTGGCAGCGTCATTTTGTTATAATAATGACATACAAAAAAAAGTCAGCTTATGTCATATTATAAATATTTATACCACTTTAACTGTAATTGCTATTTTACTAATATAGTAAATTTGACTTGCTACTTTATTAATGATAATTGGGCGCCAGGTGACAAATTTAGAAATGATTTGCCCCCAAATTTATTTTCCTCTAAACAACCACGGTAGCTCGAGCATGTGAAATCTATATCTCAGTTAGTAGGTTCATACCGTAGGAAAATTTACTTACACAAAAATCGCCTTAATACATTTGCTAACTTCAATTCAGTTTTAAGTAATGTCAAAAAATACAACAAGTTATAACAGTTGATTTACGTATTCGAGCTGGTAATCTACATTATTCAAGCACAGCTTCATGAACTCGTGGTGTATTTCATATTTATCCGTAGGCTCAGTGGAATAGTAGATGAGTAAATTTTGTAATACCTTTACAACGTGTCCTTCTTATTAGTCTCCTGAACTTGACAGATGTGGTCTCAATAATTTATAATGGCACAGGACAGGCAAACCCCACGGTCCAACACAAAGTTGTACAGGCTGAAGGATCCAATTCTTCTTTCAGATAAAGACAATTCTAATTTCATGTAAGTTTATTCTCTTTACAACCAAACATTGCATATGATTTACTTTCATATACTGATTACAGCCAATTACGTAGAAAATCTTATCTTAAACAGATTTTTATAAATTTTTAAAATCTTCGCACCCTTATTGTTTTTTAACAACTCATCATCAACAACCCCTAGGCAACCCCAAGTTAAAAATAAATATCAAATGTGCTATCGTTAATCAATGAGACATAGATCTATATAATTACAATATAAATTTTTTAAAATGTATAAAATTTCACAGCCACATTACGTCCTTTGCCCCCGATTACACTAACACTTAAAACAAAATATTATCTTCATTCTTCTAATGGATCTTCTTTTAAATATCTGCATTTTCTTTATTATGTTTCAAT
>JABXWE010030694.1:0-13238 GCA_014611495.1 Limonius californicus
CGGCTTATTCATGCGCTATGACGTTATCAATAATTTTTTATATGTAATCCTATTTTTCCCTCGTATTTTGATAGATCGTCTCCCCAGTCAAATGGCGATGTAAAAAATTAGTACCTATCTCACATAATTTTTTTGAAAAAAATACACAAAGTTAAAAAGATTCAGAATACAGTCAGCAATTTCCAAAAAACTGGAAGTGTTGGAAGGAAGGAAAGGTCTGGTAGGCCAAAGAAGATAGTACCTGCTTTAAATGAAACTGCAAGGCAACGAATTGACGAGGCTCCAATAACACCAATTAGACATTTACGCCAGCAAGTTGATGATTTAAGTTACGGTACATGCCACCGAATATTGAGACAAGCTTTGCATCTGCATCCTTATCGATTTATTTCCGTTCAGGAGCTTATAGAACAGAATTATCCAAAAAGACCAGTTTTGTCGTTGGTTTTTGGATAATCTCAATGATGAGCAGTTAAATTTAACCTTTTTTACCGACGAAGCCTGGTTTTACCTTAATGGGTATTTTAATTCACAGGATATGCGGATTTGGAGTAGCGAGAATCCACACGTTATAATTAAAGCTCCCCTTCATCCATACAAAATAGGAGTCTGGGTTGGAACGAGACGTCGTAGGTTAGTTGGGCCAATATTTTTCGAAGGCACGCTAACTGCAGCAAGGTACAGGAACAAATTATTGCAACCTTTCTTAAATAAACTTCACGATGATGAGCTACGGGATGATTTTCTGCAACAGGATGGCGCGACAGCTCATGCAGCTGCAGATACAATTAATGTTTTACGCGAATATTTTGATGGCCGAATCATTAGTAGGAATACTGCAACACCCTGGCCCCCTCGCTCTTGTGATATTACTGTTTTGGACTTGCTTCTATGGCCCTGTGTTTTGAAAATCACAATTTTTAAAACTCCAGTTAATGATTTAAACGAACTGAAACTTAGAATTGAAGAAAACTGTCAAGAAATTAACAACTCATTTCAATTATCACAAAATGTTTTTGAAGGTATGAGAAGACGAGTTCCGAAATGTTTGGAGGAAGGAGGCAGACATTTTCAACATTTGTTGTGATCATTACATTAGTTCAGGTTTATTAATTTCTTTTTCTGTTGCTCAATAAAAGATTTCTGCTCCTAAAAATGACGTTTCATTATTATTTAATTCCAGCTAACACAACCTAACCTGAAATTGACATTATTAACATTCCTTTAGTCTAGAAAAGACGTGACTTTTCATTCCTCGTCCCGCTGGGGATCAGCTTTTTTGGATCTCTTGATATAAGTGGATTATTATGATTTCGATCTATTTCGCTGATTTAATCATCAGAGTGTGTGAAGACTTAGTGAACAACTTAATTTCCAATACAGTCAGTTTTTCGCGATTGTCGCTTAACCTGCCTGATGTGTGGTGTATTTTTGTGTATATGATCTTGTTAGGAGTGCCATTAATTTGATCACCAATGGCAAATGGAGACCGAGACCCAATACCGACCACCGAGGGAATTAGAAGCATTTCTGACCTTGTAGTGATGTGAACCGGGAAACGTTTGAACTATTACATCCAAAGTTTGCCTCTCTTACCATTGAGCCATCCCCGCCCACCATTATACAATATGGTACTTAATTATCTAGTCTAAATAATCTAAAATCTGAAGGGTAAATCACAGGTGTATTGTCTCTTCGGTCTGCGGTTTTGCTCAATGTTGTTCAGTAAATTTAATGTTAAAACGTTAAGATAAAATTCTACATAATTCTACATACTTAATTTGAAATAGCCTGTCGTGTAAGTAAGGATTTAGTAGAAGGTAGTAAATATCTGGCAGTCATTTCTTTAACTTTTACAATAGACCTTCATGCAGTGGTGAGCTATGCAAATTTTAAAAATTTTTCGACAATAGACTTATTGCCATTTATCTTTTGAATCCCATAGAATTCGATGTTCTTAATATTTTTGAATTAAAGAGTACCTAGCAAAACTATTTTATTAAAATCCATTTCAATAGCAGAACAAAACGCTTTTTATATAAATTGTATGTGATTGCGAAAATAAATAAGCAAACAGAATTTTAACAACGGGTTCGCAAATTCCATCAAAATTTAACAAGGGGATGACGCAACCCCCGCGAGCCCCTGTAGCTCACCACTGCCTTTATTCCAGACTACAAGACGCCTGGCTAACGTCAATGAAAACAGCATTGCAGTATTTTTTTGCTTTAAAGGTGGCATTTCTGATTTCTACTACTCGATGCACTTGGTCAATTGTGGAATGCTGCTTTCTGAAGCCAAACTGGTGGTCAGAAATAAAATGTTTTCCTTCTAAGATTGGCATTAGTTCCTTTGTTAACAATTATTCAAATAGTTTTAGATAATGGGTAATACGAGGGCAGCCTTTTAAGTTTTTACAAAAACTAAAACATTTTTTTGGAAGAAACTGTTTTATTGCTTTTCAAAATATTCGCCTTTAAGATTTATACACTTTTGTATGCGTTCAAACCAATTTTCGAAACATTTTATCCACTCTGTAGTTGATATCTCAAAATTATGGTATTTGAAGGCTTCAACAGCTTCTTAAGGTGATGAAAATCGCTGTACACGCATTTTTTGTTTGACATTCGAGAACACAAACAAGTCTTTAGGCTATAAATCAGGCGAATATGGGTAATGAGACATTAACTCGATGTTTTTCTCCTTGAAATAATCAATTGTTTGATGTGTTGTGTGAAAGCTGGCATTGTCATGATGAAGAATGATGCGACGTTTTCGGTTATTTTTCCTGATTTCGTCGATGACTTCTGGGAACCAAATTTTTGTATAAGGTACGCGCAGTGAATATGCCCACCCGCTGCCATTTTAAAAAGTTTAGCTTTTATGCTAATAGAGGGCGACCAACACGTTAAGATTTCGCACTTACAGCGCTACGAGTCAAACCTGTTGTTGCTATTCTCTGCCGAGAGGTTAAAAGCGAGTCTCACGTTTTCGGCGCTGTCGACTATAAAAATAACACGTGCTTGAACAGAATGTAAATTTTGTGTGTTTGTTTACAATAATTGTAAGTACAGCATTTTAAAATACGCTTTTGTTACCACTCTTTTATTATATAGTTCTGATAAAAATATCTTGAAATTACCCTTAAAAACTTTAAAAATGCATTTACTTTCTCTATTGGTAATGCGCCCATCGTCATCCGGAGTTAATATGCCCCATGAGCGTATTACCTTCGGTTCGTAGATGAATGTTTGTTACTAATTTAAATTTTTGTTTTACAGATGTCACCTTACAAAACAAAAGGCATTCGGTCTCAGTGGACGGAGGAAGACCTTAAGCGCGCCGTAAGAGCGGTAGAAAACGGAGAGTCGAAAAATTCAGCTTCTAAGCAATATAAAATACCACGAAGGACTCTTAATCGTTATATTAACAAAAAAACTAACGTAAAACAGCCACTTGGCAGAAAAAGTGTTCTAAATAAAGACCAAGAAACAGAATTAGCGGCCCGAATTATCAGGCTGGCGCAGGTGGGTTACCCTCTTACGAAACGAATGCTTCGAAGATCTGTGTATCAGTGTGTCATTATTGTGAGCGAAACGGTCTATCTAACATGTTCTCACAAGAAAAGCACCTAGCTGGCCGTCACTGGTTGAAAGCATTCTTAAATAGACACCCAGAGATTTCTCCTAGACGGGCCCAGAATATGAACCCGGCGAAAGCACAAAAGCTCAATAAATAGGTTAAGGTTAAGGTTAACGTTGCATCACCAGCAAACTATTCTAGCTAAAAAGGGCGCGAAAAGGGTCTACCTAGTGGCACCTGAACATGCAGAGAATGTTACTGGGAAGGATTCCCCAGCAATTTTATTTAAAGGAAAAAGGATGAAATGCGAATGGTGTGACAACTTGCCACCAGGAACTCTGGCCCTCATGACGAAGAAAGCAAGCATGACAATTGAAACATTTAATGAACGGATAAAGCACTTTGGAAAATATAAGTTTCCAGGAAATTGCCTTCTAATTTTTGATGGCGCATCTTGCCATTTAGATGCTTCTATTGTTGAAACTGCAGACTCTTATGGCGTCACCCTTTTATGCCTCCCGAGTAATACAACACATGAGTTGCAGCCAATGGACAAGGGTGTATTTAAATCATTCGAGCATCATTGGGATGAACAGGTACTTTTGTACTAGACTCGCCACAAAGACCGAGCTATAACTAAACAAAGGTTTGGGGAGCTCTTCTCTATCGTTTGGGACAAGTCAGCAACCCCCCAAAATATAATATCAGGTTTCTATGCTACGGGTATCTATCCGTACAACCCACATGCTATTCCGGAAGTAGCTTTTGCTCCTAGCATTTTAACGGAACGAGAACTCGTGGAAGACAATAACATGGAAATAACTAACAGACTAGAAGAAAACCAAGAGTTTAGAAGGGAAACCACACCCCAACCTGGGCCTTCCGGATGTCAACAGAGGAATAACCAAAGCTCCATAGAAAAACTCCCCCATCGAAGATCTCTAATTATCCTGAATCGTTTGGACCAAAACGCCAGAGTAAGAGAAAATGGCCGTCATCAAGTAGCTCCTCATCAGCAGATGATAACATGTCTTTGTACAGCGAGACCGTAACAGAAACTTTTTCTTCGGAAGACGGGGCAAAATCTGATGACGAAGAGGCTAAAAGGACGAACATCAAAGAACAAAAGACATTAAAAAATTTACAGATTAACGCAGAAAACCTGAAGTCAATAAAAAACATCCAGAGAATGCTTAATAAAGAAAAATATGACAAAAAATCAGAGGACCAGTCTAAAGCGGAAGAAAATAACACAAACACAAAAAACGACGAAGAAGAAAAGGTCCTGAACGTGAGTTTTACTGAAATGTTGGAGACACCATATAAAGATATCCCAAAAATAACTAGAAAGAAAAAGCTATTAACAGCAAAGCGCTTATTGTGAAAAAAGCAGTTTTTCCCACCAAAACAACAACAAAAGTTACCAAAGCAAAAAAAATCGTTTCAAAGACCAAAAATCAAGGAGAAAAAATAAAACACAAAGAATCGTGGTACTGCAATGCTTGTTAAGAAGACGTGAAAAAAAAATATGCGATTGTGCTCAGTGTGTTTAGTTTACTTTCACGAAGAGTGCGTCGGACTCACCAAAGGTGATAAGACAGTTTTTATTTGTTCAGACTGTGGCTAAAGTTGTCAGAGATATTAAGTATTTTGTTTTGTTATTTTTAAGTGCTGACAGTTCTAAAATTTATATTTTTTTAAAATAGGCTTTGTTACTATTTTGATACATTTTACTTATTTTTTCAGTAAGAATCTACTTACCAGTGTAAATATATAAGTTTAGTTTTTCAGAAATATTCTAATTTTGGTTTTGTTTATTAGTTTGTTGTCATCATGCATTTTATTTTTTCAAATAAATATACTTAAAACTGACGAAGGTTGTATGCTTTTGATAAAATAAGTTATTGGGCATATTAGGAACATGCCATGGGCATATTAACGACAGTGTTGGTAATACGCCCAGTATGACTGGTTTTCTAAAAAACTATATAAAAAATATATCAAAGAATAAATTATCTATTACTGTCCAAACATTACTTCTTTGAGTTTAAAGCTACGCTTTCTATAAAAAATCGAATTGAAAAGTTTGCCTTTTCTAATTTTTATCAAGGGTTCCGCTTAACATGGGCATATTCACTGCACCTACCTTACAATTCAGCGTTAACTGTTCTTCGATCTTCTAAAGGAATGGTTGCGACAGGTACAATACAACCGAAGAAAAAGCAGTCATTTTCTTGGAAGTGCTTCGTGGACGAACAACTTTTGTGGGATTCGGTTCATCTTGGAACACACAGACAGTGGATTGTTGCTTAGTTTTCGGTTCATACGAATATATGCAAGTATCGACACTGTTACGATGTTGTATACGGATTTTGCTGTTCCTCGGTCGAATTTTCTGAGCAGTTCCTTACACCAATTAACACGAGCCTTTCTTTGAGCTTCGGTCAAATTATGCGGAATCCGCCGGGAACAGATCTTTTTCACAGGTAAATGTTCATGAAAAATCGAATGTACTGCAGTCTTTGATATGCCTAAGGCAGCCTCTATCTCACTGTAAGTCACATGCCGATCTTCTTTAATTATGTTGCGCAATAACATCGATGTTTTTTGGAATAACAACCGATTTTGATCGACCTTCACGAAATTCATCACTGACGGGCGCACGGCCACGACGAAATTCTGCAAACCAATTGTAAATAGTCTTTTTTGATAGTGCTTCATTACCAAAAGTTGAACGAAACGATTCTATGAATTTTTGTTGAGTTAGGCCTCTATTGAAATCATAAAAAATCATCCAACAAAAACCATCACGTGAAATTTCCATTTTTTCACAAAATTGTTTTTTTAAACGCTCACTGTAAACAAACTACTCGGCTGCTTTATTAGGCGACTTGCCAGGTTTCTGTATTAGAATGATTTTTACACATTTCCATTGAGTCAGAAAGTATTCAGTTTTTAATATTGCATTGAGTATAAACGTTAATATTGCAACTCCCTTGTTCGGTAGTTTTTTTTTCAAACTCGTCTTGTTATTAAGTCGTACCCAGGTGATTTCTTTACGGGTAGCTTTTTTATTATATCTTCCATTTCTTTCACTTTAACGGTTTTTATTGGTAGTGATAGTTTTAATGGAGCATCTAGGTAACTGTCTATGTCTTCTTCATATGTTCCTGGAGTTCCACAGGTAGAGATTGAAAAACGTTTGAGATGTTCTGCGAACACTTCAGCTTTTTCAGTATCGCCCATGATCCGTCTTCTTTACTAATTCATGCAACTGGTTTTTGGAGTTGCTTAAGTCGTTTGGTGGCTTTCCATAACGAATAATCACTAGCTTCTGTTGCCGATATGCCTTCTAGGAACTCCTCTGTAATCTTGTAGCATCTTCTTTACTTCTCTAGCTGCATTACTGTATATTCGCTTTTCTTCAGGCTATCGTCTTCTCTGCCATTTTCTTCTTACTCTTCTCTACTATATTATTCATGATTTCCACAGGGCAGCCTCTTGATCTTGTATTGTAGATGTTAATTCTTATACAGTGTTTTGCCCTACACCCAACAGATTTTCTGCTGCCCTTTCAACGCCATTGGTTGTTTTTAATTTTACATTTAGGAAGATGTTTTCTTCTAACATCTCTCTCAAGTAATCCCGGTCAGTTTGATGATTGTGTATTGGTGGCGGCTTATTTGTGACAGTAGTAGATGTACTTATGGTTAGCAGCACAGGAGGGTGATCAGAGTATAGGTCATGACTTTCTTCAACATTCAGGTATGCTTGACCGATTCTCTTTGTGATGAAAGAGTCTAAACATTATGGGATTTTCTTCATCAAACTTTACCAGTTCATAATGTTTAATGTTGCCGACCAAATTCTCGGCAGTGTTGACCTCGGGACTCGCACTTGATAATTCCTTCTAGAACTCTTGCATAACGTTTCGTAATATGGTGCAATATCTTTTGGGTCAGTCAATTTTACATCTCGGATGGCTCCGGTCGCCCGTACGGGGGCCGTAAAGAAAGTGGAAGCTAGACCTTTAAGATAGACGGACGTAACTTCGAAGATAGTTTCTTTTCCTTTGTGGCGCTTCTGTTAAGTTTATCGTATTACCGTTTGCTGTAGAGCATAATCAAATCGACTTAAAGTCGGATAAAAAAAATAATAACAGAAGGTTCGCTTTGGTGTTGGACAATTTAAGTTAATTGCTCCTGTCGAATTCAGTTCGGATCTTTGTGAAGTGAAAAGAAAAAAAAGGAAATCGTGCAAGTGTTTTGCTGGAATTTGGTTCGTTCCCGTCGTCCGAAAAAGTCTCGCTTCTGTCTCCACGTTAACTGACCTAGTTGGAAGCAACTTGGCCCTCTACAGGGACGTATTAGCTACACCTCGTTCCCACGCTGCCCCGAAGAACGTTGTCTTCCTTCCCTTTCTTTTTGGCCCTGCAATCGGAAATCGCCGCCATATTGTGCCTGCCTCGCTTTAAGCATCCACCGGAATTCAAGGTAAAAACTCCCAGTTTTGTGTTGTGACAAAGAAACCTTTTTTTTGCTCGCGTCAACTTGCAGAATTTCGCGATATTGAACCTTTTTTTATGCAACCTAAAAGCGATCTTCAATCGCCATTTATTTATTGTTTGTAAAAGATATTAATATTGTATTTTTCCTGCAAACTACGCCATTGCCACACAGATTCATTATAATATAAATATTGTGCGTCAACGGCGGCGAGTTTCTCTGAACGTTCAAGAATTAAAATCATGTAATTCAAACTTTTGCGTTATAACTTGTGTCATTTTACTGTACTGTCATATTTTAACCATTTCATTATATGTGTTTTAAAGTTTACTGTCTCTTATTGTGTCTTTTGTACTTGTTGGTGTAAGAATTTTGCAAGCTTTAAATATATAGGAGGAGCCACAATCACGGTAAGTTTCATTCCCGTAAGCTGTTGGCTTCTCGGCCTTCCACGAGGACCTACAATCAGCTGGATTTGGAAGGTGGCGCCCACTTATTTTGACTCACCCTGTACACAACTAAAAATTTTCTCCCATAAGTGATTTTCACGAACTCCCCCTACTCCTCTGAGCTAAGCTGTAGGCCCTTTTCCATCAAGCTAGTTACGAATCGTCGAAAAGGCTCGATTGTTCTTGATTGTTTCCCGCATTTCTAGCCTCTTTCAATAGGCCCATTATCACATTATTTTTATTTGTAATTATTGTGTGTCTTACTTGATCTGTGTCTGTGTGAGCTTGGTCAATCCTAGCTGCTTGCGCATACATCGTCCCTAATTGTGTTTCAAGGTGTGTTTCAACGCCGTTTACTACCATCGGTTGCTGATTGCTTGTCTGCTTTAGTGGTGGAAATTGCGATGGTGCTAGCGTGAACCTCTGTAAACTTTGCGGTTGTAGTATTTTTGGTTTTGGCTTCATGTTAAGGTTTCGTCTATTGAGTATTTCTAAATACAGTTGATAGTCTTTAAAGTTAGTAGGGTGGTTACCTTTACACAATGCACGTTTAGTTACAGCAGTTTTCCCCGTGTTTCCTGGTGTTCTGATTAACTTCGCATTTAATACTAAATGGACGTGAACGACAGTTGAGTGCATGACCGTAATATTGACATCTCTTACATTGTGCAACTTGCCACGGGCTTAAATGGAATTGTGGCACATAAACGACAGCATGCCCTAGCATAACTCAGAGGAGGAGGAGGGATTCATTTTGTAAAATACACGGCGCTTAAATCTGATGGAATTCAGGTAAAGTCGTAGTAACTGAGGGCGCTAACGGGATTATCACTAGATGCGGCATTGCTCAAGCTCCACGATACTTTGAACGGCCAATCCGAAGATTGTGCGTGATGGAACTTACATTATCACGAAATTTTTTCCTTATAAAAAAATGCGAATTTACTAGCCCCGTAAACAAAGGGGCGCAACAATCACATTCAGCTGTCCTTACAGGAATCTTCACATTACTTTTAATAAAGATTAAAAAATAATAAAATAAGAGTTGAGTTTAAAAAGGCATTCAATTAAATTAAAAAGAAAAGCGGACAAAAATACATGCAAAATGATTAAATAATTATAATTCGGTAACGAAGATAAACATTATTAAAAAACAAACACATTTTGAAACGAACAATCTTAAAAGGTCACAGGTGAACCCAAACCAATTAAATCTAAGCTAATACCAGAAAAAAGAGATACTGCAGAAAGGCCTTGTACAAGCAGTAGTTTCTTATATGGGTAAAGTTCTTCGAATAAAACAACATTATAAACTGATTTCACAAGATTGCACAATAAATGGCGTCGTCTCAAGGGGGTCTCCCCTTGGGTAAAGTAAATGGAACAGCGGAAGCATGGTTAACAAGGTCTTTGAAAATTTACCATTTTCGATAAAAAATTGGCCTTTCAGGGGGGTGTAAAAGCTTGTGTCAGTCCCTGGGTGCAGTTTTTACAGCTGCTTCTCTCGAAACCGCTTGGCAGATTTTGCAATATTACGTGATAGGACGAAATTTCCCAAATCGGTACTTTAAACGATATTTTCGAACTTTTTGGGAAACTGAATATTCCATTTTTCGGACGTACCGTGAATGGTACCGCAGAAAGTAATTACCTATTGGTAAATTACACTGATTCGAACGCCAGAGGGTAATTTTAAATCTGTGTAACACTCAGGTCGAGAGATAGGGCCTGATTTCCGTCTTCGCTCCGCACTTAACAGTTTGAAGACTCGGGTTAGTGCTGCGTTAGCAAAAATCTAACTAATGTCGCGCATACAGGTGCGTTCAATAAAAATAAACGTCGCGCATACAGGGTGCGTTCCATACAAACGGCCGAACGTCGTAGACTGTATTTTTCTTATGAGACGGTTATACTTGTATTTTGGCATTTAGAAGATACTCTACATCTACATCTGCTTATTGTTCTCCTTAGGCTCAAGTTCAATGAAGAATAATAATATTACGCTTTTGAGTTCTTGTGTTTGTTTTTACAAGTTGTAATGTTTCTCGGTGTATGTCCTTCAGCTACAAGGATTATCTCTCTAAGTTCTGCAATATCAGTTTTATAATGAAGGTTTCTAATTACTAGCTTATAGCTTCTTTCATCTTTTAGACTAAATGTGAGTCGAGCGACATTATTTTCATCAAGAACTGTTTTAATTTTTTTGTAGTTTTCTATTGTTAGAATTTGCAGTCTTATTTTATTTCCGTTTCTGGTTTGATAATAGTAATTCGTTTTACTGATTGTGTTTTCAATTAGTAGTATTAGCGGGGCTATATTTATTACGTGGCATGTTATAAATGGTGGTGATCTTTCCAGTTACTGTAGAATTGTAGATAAAGAGCTTAGATGATATCATTTAATACAGAGAAGACGGCTCATATATGTATGTATATACCAAACAATAATAATTCATTGCTAAATCTTCGAAACTGCTAGAATTAATGAAGGTTACTATAAAATTATTATTAAGGGTGTAGGAACCACAGAGAAATTACGCTACTAAAAATCGATTTATACAGCCACATTTCATAGTTGAAGAAGTTAGTTATGATGAAAAATATTCAGTTTGTGAGTTATTAACGAGAATTTAATTAAAAAGTAATTTATGACTTCAAATACAATAGACAGGTTTATTTGTGATTGTGTCGTTATTTATAACTTTTTATGTATGGGGGGCAGCATTTAAGTAATATTAAAATTGTTTATATTTTTTCCCTTAATTTGTAATTAATTTTTAAAGTTTAGCTTAACAATTTTTGAGAATTGTATCTTCGACATTTTTATTTCTTGAGTCATTAAACTTCGTCATTTCCCACAGTGGGTATTTCCAATTACAACTACTTTTAGTAGATTCTGATTACTTAAATAATAACCACAAAATTACAAATATTAATAATTAATCGTCAACGCTAAGGGCTGGGGTGGCTCAGTGGTAAGAAAGTTAGGCTTTGTATGTAACACTTCCCGGTTCGAATGACTCCAGGAATCAGAAAATTTTCCTAATTCGCTGGGTGGTCGGTACTGGGTCCCGGTCTCCATTTGACATTGGGGATCAAATTAATGGCACTCCTCGTGTTACGGTCGCATTAGAGAAGTAACAAGATCATATACACAAAAATACACTACAGGTAGGTTAAGCACGGGTAAGCACCAACACGGTAACACGTAGATTCAGGCCCTATTGTGAATAGCACAAACTAGCTTAGCCTTGCCTCACACCAAAGCGATGGGCCTGCAAGGCCCATGGAAGCTCAATAATAATGCGTCAACGCTAAATACTAAGAGTGTTGCGTTTTTCTTTTATTGTAGACTTGTAAGAAAATAATTGTTGTTATTCTTTTGTACAATAAAACACAGATCAGCAGTTTTGGTATGTATTCTTGTAAATACATTGTGTCTCTAGTACCTTCTACGGTAACTTAAGCCGGTATAATAGTAAGAACATAACAAATAGGAGGGTAGGTATAGATAAGAAAACGACGAATGAACTCTTTTTCCTATCACTTCTAAAGAACTATTTATTTACCACTTTTAGTTGCGCTAACATTTGTTTAACTACATGTGTATAATAGTAACTTCTAATTGATTTGTAAGTGACTATTCAAGAAAATTTAGTTACATTCATTTCTAAACCGTTTTCTACCTCTTAAAGAATGGATGTCCGTATAATAATATTACATCCTATTAAACCAACTTGTGTTAAGTGGCCTCCAGCATCCGCTTCAAAATCATCACACTTTGTCATTAATCTAATTATTTGTATTAGTATGACAAAGACCGCTATTATATTGATTTTTTTATAAAATGCGATATAAACGATTAGTTTGAAATAAACCAATAAAATAAGCATATTCAAGTTTTCTGTACAAAACTACAAGTTTATTTTTAGCCGTTTATAAAAACTACAAGTCATTAGAAGCGCATTTAAATGTAGTACTCCGCTATTATAATACAAATTGGATTAAATTATGTTGAAACTAAGTTATATGACATCTGAATGGGTGCATAACTGTTGAACTATTCAATTAAAATCAAAATTTCTTAAGCGAAGAAGTATTCAATGTTACTAAAATGATAATTTAGTATTCATGTAAAATATCGGCTGTTTATATCAGTGGCGGCTCGTGAGTTAAGAAAGAGGGTGGGCACAAGAAAAAACTTACCTATTTTTTGTACATAAAATCCATTCTCCTATTTTTCATGCTGGAAAAGACGTCTATGACTTTGTTGTCAAAATCCGGGATAGACCGGACGAACTTCTTTTCTATTGATAGGACCGCCAAAGCGTTCAGTCCATCTTCTGACATTGTGCTTCTCAGAAAAGTTTTAATGCGTTTGAGGGTGGAAAAACATCGTTCACATTCTGCTGTCGACATGGGCGTTGTACAAATAATATCCAACAGTTTGTATGTTTCCGTCAAAACCTTTTTTAGGTTGTTGTCTGCTATGAACACTAAAAGTGGCAAAATACCACCTACGTCACACATATCATCGCGCTCATAAATTGCTGAAAGTTCACTTTTCAATGTTAACACTGTCCAACATAGGATAAGATTTCACAGTTTCATCAAAATATTGTTGTGGAAATGCATGCCTATAAGTTTTAAAATTTTGAGAATCGAATAATTTTGCTGCACTTAAGTGATCCCTAAAATCAAAT
>JABXWE010030695.1:0-24656 GCA_014611495.1 Limonius californicus
TGGTTTATAATACTTAGATATAATAATGATTTCATTATAAATAAAATAATAACTATAATTTAAATGTTGTCGTAACACATACCAAATACATATTGCTGTTCTTTTTATACGAGAATTCTGAACTCAATCGTATGTATACAGAGCATATTCCACGCCATTCTTTGTTGTCCTATATTTAGGTCTTGCAGCAAATTAAGAAGAATTAACGTCCATGCCACTCATGTTTCGAATTGATATTAAGGTAGACCAGTGGTTGACTCTTTGCCTCTGGTGCTAAGAGACCCAAGTTCGTATTCCACTGAGGTCAGTGTTTTTCTCGGGCGAGATAAAAACTGTAAAACACTCATTCACAATTTAGATGCCAAAAGAATATCTCCTACCCTATTCCACCTTCATGCTATCACTAGAAGTATCTGAATCATCGGCACCCTCCGATTCTGAATCAGATTCTCCAATTGAAATAATGAAGGGAGGAATATTTTCAAACGATAGATTTCCCATATCTTTTGTCCAGTCTTCCGAAATAAGTTTTTCACAATGCGCACAGAAATTTAATTTAATTTTGGATGCAACGACGTGTTTTTGTTCACATAAAATTTTGCGTCCATTCACCATTTTGTGTTTGTAACCCATTCATTTAATAATTTTGAATAAAGTAGTCCTGCCCCCTTTGTATTCCAAGTTTTCGCGAGAGTCAGCCAAGAGTTTGTCGAGAGTAAAATGTACATTCTCCAGATGATACAGCCAAATTTGTCGTTGCAAATCTTTTCTAAACGTGTAATTTAAGAAAACGTCCGTCTTAGCGCGTATACTACAAATGGAAGATTTCAAAACGTCCTGTCCTTGTGATAAAATGTCCCTTATAGATCGCTCAGACACCTAAAATTATAAGTAATTTGCAATTGCATATTTATGAAATAATACATGCTTACCCCAAATATATCACTTAATCGATTTATAATCGTATATCGTGTGAAGTCTGGCCTATCTCTTTTATAATGGTTGAAAGCTTTTACAATTTGTAGTTTCGTAAGTTTCTTGATAACTTTCACCATTCTGACAATTAAGAAAGTATAATATTATTATGTGTTTTATTAATTTTACACTTACTAGATTATTTCAGAAAAGTGGGGGACTCTAGAGCTGGCAACAGGGCAATTTCATTTTGACATTGCTAGAAATCAATCAAATAATATTTAAGAAAGGCAACTTAAGAAAAAAAAAACACAGCCTGCTGGATGGCAAATCAATCGTGAATAGTGTATAATCATAATCAGCATCATGCCTACTAAAATATTTTCTGTATATCCATCTCTTTCTGTCACACGTATTTTACTTCTCTTTCCTTCTATCTCATTGCTCTTATATCAAGTCATCCAATTCAAAGTTATCCTTAGCAGTGGCGGCTCGTGAGTTAAGAAAGAGGGTGGGCACGAGAAAAAACTTACCGATTTTTTGTACATAAAATCCATTCTCCTATTTTTCATGCTGGAAAAGACGTCTATGACTTTGTTGTCAAAATCCGGGATAGATTGGACGAACTTCTTTTCTATTGATAGGACCGCCAATGCGTTCAGTCGATCTTTTTGCACACAATTAACTTCCATCATTGAAAAAACGTCACTTTCGTATTTGAATTCAAACGCGCGATTGTGCGAAAACACAACACTGCGGTCGAAATTCAAACGTTGACTTTAAATGGGGAACAATCTGCTCGGTGCCCCATTCGCCTGGTATATCGCTTATAGCGAAGATAACCGATAGGCAACCAAATCATCCTCTAAATAGGTACAAATCAGAGCGTTCCCCGGAACATAGTTTTGAGCGTGTTAGCCGCGCCTTTGGTGCGGAAGGAAAATTTGATACCATCGTTAAAATAATTAAATTAAAATAATGCACTGAATTACATCAGAATTTCTTTCTGTGTTTATCTTGGTGGTTGGGTGGGCACGTGCCCTTGTGCCCTTTAGTACAAGCCCCCACTGATCCTTAGCAGCCTATGGAATTACAAATCATGTTTGAACAATCCCTATATAATCTGTGGTTTGAACCTGAATCTAGCTCAAGCATGGTTTTTGTCTTTAAATTTGATCACTTAATATTTAATTGTGGGTCCATCTGCATATGCGGAACTATAAATTTATTTACGCCTTGTTACGGAATGCAAAATTATCTAACACTTTTTCTCTGTTATAATTAATAATCACGCTAGATCTATTTGAAAAATAGTTCACCTTGTATACAGACAAAATTTGGCATGCGAAATAGACGATAGTAAAGATTCAAGTTTCGCAGCTTAGTCATAAATATATTTACTTGTAATCCCAGAAAATAGAATAGTAAGGTAAAATTTTTCAGACGACAAACAAAGAGATAAGAGGGTCATAAGCTGTTGTCGTCATCATACAGAAACTAAGAATTGTAATGGGCTAGGTGTTACGAGTTGCCTATATTAATTTCTAAAAGGCGCAAACAAGAAATCCGTCAGCTGTCCTGAAGGGCCTTAAGTAACATCAATTATTAATTTTAGGACGCCTCAGTTTTGCTGCACTTGGTTTGGAAGATTAAAATCTTAAAGTAATTCTCTATTGATAAAATTGAAACTCAAAAAATATATATAGGGTATACCATTTAAAGTATAGAAGTAGGACTTTACTCTGCTCATACTGAGCTTTGTTAATAAATTATGTATTTTCACATTTTCAATTTTCATAACGTAGGAGGTATCAAGGAAATTATGGAAATATGCACTAAGTAGGTTAATAAATTAAAGTATTATTAATTTTGATTTTTCAGCTTATCCAACTCAACCTTCAACTGCCAACAGTGAAGAAAACTCAGATGAGAATTCCGACAGTGATCTCGATGTTGATTTGTATATTAATGTATCAAAAGTGGACCAATATCAAGCACATGAAATGAACAAACACGGACTAAATTTTGGCATGAGTTCAAATGACTTTTATTCATTTTTAACGGATGATATGGAAGAAGCTGAAAGCAACCGACTGGCTAGGGAAGAAGAACATGAAAAGGCTTTATTTTCAGGCAGGAAATCTAGGAGGGAACGCAGGTAAACTAATTGAAAAAGTGATTTAAGGCTTCGAACAGTAATGGAAACCCTTTTAGGCCTGTATGACACGGCACAGAATGGAAACCCTTTTAGGCCTGTATGACACGGCACAGAATTTTGTACAAAATTTTGTTTAAAGTGATTTTACAAAATTCTGTGCAGTCTCATATTTTGTTCAAAATTTTGTACAAAATTCTGTAGCTCGTGCTCTAAAGTGTACAGAATTTTGTTCAGAAACAACATCAAATCGATGCGCAAACGAGCATTTTCTAGTGTTCATCAATGATCACAGAGGGCAAAGATGTAAATGTTTTACCATGAATACCAGCTAAAATCTCTCAACGCTAGCCATTCTATACAAACTTAATATAACATATAAACAAAAAAAACCTACCTGAAAACGCAAAAATAATACAAACCACAAAAAATTCGAGGTTATGTAAACAAAAGTAAACAATTATTATTAAACCTTAATAGATTTCTACCTTATCTACATTAAAATGATTATTTTGACGGTTTTCTCACAGATGTCAATGTAATTTGCACCTATTTGTGCATGCTCACAGACTGAATTTTGTGCAAAGTTTTGTGCCATGTAGTACTTTTGCAGAATTTTGTACAAAATTTTGTTCAAAGTTATTTTCAAAATTTTTTATAAAATTTTTAACATAATTTCAACAAAAATGAACAAAGTTTTGTACAAAATTCTGTGCCGTGTCCATACAAGCCTTACTCTTATTCAGTTACAATCTTAAGTTCACACATACAAGTAGATTACTTCACTTAAACTATGAAATTAACTTTGACTGAGGTAAACACCTTGTGAGTCCAATGTGGGCAGCTGCCACCAAAGCCTAAAAGTAATTAAAAAAATGATTTTTATAAAAGTAACAGTGTTTTAAAAAGCAACAATCTATGCAGACTAAATGAAAAAATAATATCTATTATAACATAAATCAACATAAAATTAATAATGTACCTACTTTATAAAAGTAAATACTTCGTTAAAAAAAGACTTAATTCAGAAGACCGAATTAATAATTTCGGTTGTAGAAAATGGATTTAAACTTTGGATTAGTGAAAATAAAGTTTTATGGGGCATGTAAATAATACAACGAATTGAGGCCTTATCCCAAAGAAAACTAAATGTCTCAGGGAAAAAGAGTAATGAAAGAGTCAAACTGTATATAGTATTCAAACTATTTTCTACATTTCAAAAATGCTTATTTAATTACTTAGACCCCCTACTACCGGGAGATCGAGAAAGGTTGTCCGAAAAAAACTACTTTCTACAGAGAGTATATCAATCTTTACATCCTCCACCTGTCATGGTGCTGTCATGTATGAAATGAAGTTAGCAATTTCTGGTAGATTCAAAAGAGGAAAATAATTATGAAAATAAGAAGTTATTTGCAATCAGTTTTAATTACGGTTAATAATGGAATTAATTAGAACATTATTTGTTTTATTAACTAATTAGAATATTAAATTTTACAAAAATAAATTAACAAAATTAGTAATTAGTAATTACAGTTCATGTTCGAAATGAGCCCCATTATTGTTGATACAGCACCCTACTCTTCTTTTCATGCTGTTAAAAACATTTTGTAGCTGTTGCACAGTTATATTTGCAGTAGCGGCAGTAATAGTAATAGAAACTTGAATCCAGCATTTCATCGTTATGTAAATTTTAGATAAACCAATTGCAGAACTGCACACGTTTTTCATAATCGGGACGAAGTAATTCTTGCATTACTGAAATTTTATATGGGTGTAAATGCAGTTTTTGTCTTACTGCCTTTTGACACGTTCCATAGCTTAACCCTGCAATTACAAATTATAATAAATTTTATATGCAAAAATTTATAGTTTACAAAATACACACCTGTTTGTTGCGCTAACTGTCGTAATGGTTTTTTAGGGCTGCGTTCGATACGCGTCTGTATATCCTCTAATGTGTCCTGAGTTAAAAGGGTTGGTCTTCCAGGAAGTTTTTGTGTATCAACACTACCCGTTCTTTGGAAACGATGTACGATGCGCTTTACATGCCTGCTCAGATTATCGTAATCAAAGTCGACGTCGGGGAAACGATTAACGAATTCATCTACACACAAATTTACTGAATATTTCCATTCACCATAATTTTCATTGCGTTGGCCATTACGGAAATAAGATTCAATAATAAACTTGTTGTGTTCAACGGAATACATAACCTTAAATTTACAAACAATTATTACTGTTTTCAATTAATTGGAAACACTTTACTTACTGTAAACTTCGTTTAACAATCCTTAATTAGTATTGAAAAATACTATTTGTATAATAATAACAGCGTCCAAGAATATAAAGTGAAATTAAGAAACGTAAACACACGGAACAATCATAAACAAACTACGGAACAAACGTATTGCGCAGTGTGGCTAATATCACACTAGAAAGAAACATTGATAACTACTTAGAAGGTAGTTTTTTTTGGACAAGCTTATTCGATCTCACGGTAGTTGTTGTTGCACTTTCTAAGGAAATTGTCTCCTCCGCTTCAGGGCCCCTCTTAATAGCAAATCATGACTGCAATTTAAAAATTGTAAATTAGGTTTTCCTAAAATGGCGGTTCTAAGGAAACGTCTTAACTTCCATATTTGGTTGTAGATTTTTTCAAGATTGTTATGAATTTGGATGAATGTTTGTATATTAAATTTTTTAAAATTATTAATCCTTTTTTGACTAATGAAGCATTGTACTTTAAGTTTTTGTAGTACTCCAGAAATCCTTAGAAACCAGTCAATAAATATAAAAATGTTTTTGCTTCATGTTACAAAATGTAGTAAGATGAAGATGTGGTGTTCAAACCTAGGCAAACAATGAAAATGTAATGTTATTAGACCTTCATTTTGACCATATCCTCGAGAGGTTTGCATCAGCCAAAGATACGTTAAATAGTTTAAGTGAAGCAATGTTCCTCATGAAAGTCTAAAATTGGTATTTGGATGTTCTAAATTTTTTGGTGGTAAATTCACAAGCTTTTGTCCATGAAACGATGAACTAGTGTATATGAATTATAAATTAGTTTCCATTTGGTTACAGAGCACATAGAGAGAAACGGTTAGCCAATCGGGTAATCAGCCCACCAAGTTATGCAGCTCGTTCTTCACCAACTTACCCTTCATTCCGTGAAAGCAAATCGGCTTCTCGGTCCCCAACTCCTGATAACACTGGAAAGATAACTTATATTACTTCGTTTGGAGGTAAAAGACAACCAAAATTATGATTAGTGAATTACTTGAATTGAACTAAAATGGATTATACCTGAAGAGAAAAATTTTAAGCAAACATTTATCTAATGAGGTTGAAATTTTAAGGTGATGATGATGCTCCAACAACAAGCAAACCAACCTATGCGGACAAATTAAAACATGGAAAAAAAATTAAGAAGTACCTGGACAGTAGCCCAGAAAGTAAAACAGTGTCAGTGGATAAAAAAAAAAGTGTTAGTGTGGATAGAGACCGAAATTACAGAAGAAAAAGAAGGTCTAGAAGCACAGAATCGAGGAGTCCGCGTTCAAAGCGCCGTAGCAGATCACGGAAAAGAAGCAGATCTCGTGAAAGGTACATGATTGACACTGTATAATCAAAAAAAAGTAAATTAGAAAAGGCTGTGATTATCATTTTGAAGATGACAATGGTCATGGCTACTAAAGCATGGTTCTTAGTAATTTTTTTTAATGAAAAACCCCGCTTGAATTATATTTTCTGGCATTTAATGCTAAAACGCAACAGTTTTTTGTAAAACATGAGCCCGATAGTGCAATAATTAATTATTAATATTAAATCCTAGTGAAGTTATATCAAAATACATTTATGCAAACGAATTTTAAAAGGAAATTGTTGTTGGCACAGTCACAGGGCAGCTACACGATTTTTTCTACATTAAAAGTAAAGTTGTAAGTGACCGCTTTGGCAAAATTAAAACTAATATTTACATGACTGAATGCATCAACACTGCTTATTAATTTGATAGGTCAACCCTTCTTGGGTTGTGACAGCTAATAAACATCTTATTTGATGTGTCTACTAGATTGGAAACTAAAAAATGCATTGTAACATAATATAATAGCTAATCCTTTTTTTTAAATAAGAGATCTCTCACATATAGTATGCGAGGTTTTCTTTTAGAAAAGTTCTCTCCTTCTCCGAGTTACAGGAGGGTTGCCTTTTATATTTCGGGATTAGAGAACAAAAACAAATATTTATCATCGAAAATGGCTTTATTGTTTTTCAAAATATTCTCCATGAAGATCAATACATTTTTGAATGCGTGTGAACCAATTTTCGAAGCACTTTTTCCACTCCGATTGAGGTATCCCCAAAACATGCATTTTGAACGCATCAACCGCTTCTTCAGGTGTCCAAAAACGTTAACCTCGCAATTTATTTTTGATGTTTGGGAATAAGAAGTCGTTGGGTGTCAAATCAGGGCTATACGGCGGATGACTCATCAAATCAACATTTTGCTTCGAAGTGCTTCGAGCGCGAACGATTTTTGTTGGGTTTGGCTCGCCTTGGAAAACCCATACAGTCGACTGCTGTTTACTTTCGGGCTCATACGTGTAGGTCCGCGATTCGTCACCTGTCACGATGTCATACATATGTTTTGAAGCATCGCGATCGACAAAACTACGAGGGGTATTTTTTAAATAAAGTCCGTTTGTGAATGGGAGTGAGATTGCCGTAGTGCGCTTGCGCGTCTGCTCCTAGGATGCTTTGCGCGCGTTTAGACGCCATTTGCCGCCGTATCGGCTGTCTGTGTGCTGAGCTGTAGAAGTTTATAATGTTTAAGAAAATTGAGTTGCCCACCGACTGTGAGGTACGATCTGTAATTCGATTCTGGAGTGCAAGAAACTTGGCAGCAGCGGAAATTCACCGTCAGATTTGTGAAGTTTACGGTGATAATGCTATGAGTGACAGTAAAGTTTGAAAGTGGGTGAGAACGTTCAAGGACGGGCGGCTTAATGTGCATGATGAGCCACGCCCTGGCCGACCTTCTCTGATTTCTGAAGTTATGGTTTGTGATGTGGACAACAAAATTCGAGAGGACCGACGATTTCAAAGTTACCAATTGAATTTCCACAGGTCAGTTTCGTACACCATTGTTTAGGAAAACCTGAGTTATCGAAAATTGTGTTCTCGGTGGGTTCCAAGACTGCTTTCTGACAATTACAAAACAAAACGATTGGGCTGTGCTTTATCGTTTTTGACTCGATACAATAAGGAGACGAATTGTTGGACCACATCGTTACGAGACTTGGGTGTTTCACATGACTACTGAGTCCAAGCAACAGTCAATAGAATGGCGATACGTATCGTCACCAACCAGAGTGAAAGCCAAAGAGGCAATTTCAGCACGAAATATCATGGCAACTGTCTTTTGCGAAAGGAAAGGGATATTGTTAGTGGATTTTATGCCGAGAGGCACAACAACCAATTTTGGTGCGTATTGTGCGACCTTGAGAAAACTCCGGCGTGCCATACAAAACATGGGCATGGCCTACTGTCTTCTGGTGTGATGTTGCTCCATGACACATGTTTCTGGCCAAACAGAAGGTCTAATCAGGTCTTTTGGATGGGAACAACTGGATCATCCACCCTACAGTCCAGACCTTGCACCCAGTGATTTTCACTTGTTTCGGTACTTAAAGGAGTTCCTTGGTGGTCAACAGTTCAACGACGACGAAGAAGTGAAAATTGCAATCATGGATTGGGCTTCTTCACAGGCAGCAGATTTCTTTGACGTCGGAATTCAAAAACTTGTTAAGCGGTATGACAAATGTTTGAACAAAAATGGAAATTACAGTCGACCTTCCATATATCGAACTTCTATTTAGCGAATTTTTCTTTTTAACGAATTCTTTTCAAGGATTCTGGCACCGAAAGCATTTTTAACGTTATTTTGTCCTCTTATATCGAACTTCGAATTTCTATTCAACGAATCTTTTCAAGCTTAAAAATTTAAAAACGTGTTATTGTTCCCTTTAGAGACAACAGTTGTGTTGTAAATTCCAATGTTAGGTTACTATTGTCTCTCTTAGAATTTGAAAGTTACTTACCTGGCGTCACCGGAGATTTTCCAACCCTTTGTTTGCCCGGATTTGCGGCGTTATCGCAATTTCCTGAGACTCGTTAACGAACAGATTCAAAAACGTGAAGAACAGTTTGGATCTTGTGTTCATTGCGTTCAATTGTGTATCGCTCGCTAAAATGGCAAAACGAAGCAGAAGTGGTTTAGGTGTTTGTAAAAAAATAAAGTTGCTTGATGAAGTTGACAAAGGTGGAAAAAAGAAGGAAATTGTAGCTCATTTTGGTATACTAGCAAATACTCATTCAACAATTTAAAAAATCGTGAAACTGTTATCAAGCAAAGCCAGGAACGCGATTCTAACAGAAAACGATTTAAATCCTGTATGTATGAAGACATCGATGAAGCAGTATTGAAGTGGGTGAAAATGACACGCGACAAAAATTTGCCCATTTCCCGACCATTAATTAAGGAAAAGGCACTGGAATACTCCATACTGCTGAATCATAACTGCCCAGAGCATCCATGTTTTGTTGCGTATAAACTTAAAAATGTTAAACTTGTGCACTTTCCACCCAATATGATGTTGCAATTGCAACCCATGGATCAAAGCATAATCAAAGATTTTAAATTTCATTACCGTAAGCGGATATTAATTAAGACAATCAAAGCAGTGGAACAGAATCAACCATTAAGGAATTAATCACACTGGATTGCATCGCCGAAGTATCAAAAGCTTGGACTAACGATGTTACAGCATCGACAGTAAAAAATTGCTTTTCAAAAGCAGGTTTTGCTGAAAACAATATGCACCAATGGGAAGAAGAAGATGAAATTCAGCACCATTCACCTTCATATTTCTGAACATATCGAATTAGAGGATTATCTAGAAATCGATGAAAATGTAGTGGTTTCAGAGTATCCTAGCGACGAAGATATTATTGATAGTGTTGCAAATAAAGAGGAAGAAGACCAAGAAGACGAAGGTGTAGTGGACGATAGTACAACTTTTCCAATTCCTATGGATAATGAAGAATTAACCGCCTTTAAAACAATTCGACGGGGATTTGAGTGCAAAGAAAATATACCTGAAGGAATTTTTCCAGTTTAAATAAGTGCGAAACGTTTCCCGAACAAAAAACTTTATTTAATTGCAGTGTGCAGCAGAAAATTACGGATTTCTTTCAATAAATTTGTAACTAACTGTATGTATGACTACTAATGTACTTACTTATTTCTGCTTATGTACTTGTATGTATGGAATATACAAATAAACACCTTTTCATTTCATTGGTATTTACAGTATTTTTCTTCTTATTAAATAACGGACTTCATGTAAAAAATACCCCTCGTATTTCTAATAACCTAATATGTTATTAAAATATTACAACAAAAATAAACGAAATGAATAAAAATGCATTAGGTATACGCTATAAAAAGGAAAAAATATACAGGGTGTTTCGAAATTCGCGCCCACGGACTGTGGGATGGTGTTATGCGACAAAAACTAAACAAAAAGTTCCTCTACCTTTTTTCCATCAGACCACTATTTTTCGAGCTACCGCGGTTTTAAAAATCTGAAAATCGCAAAAAAGTGTTGAATCTCAGCTTATGAGTGTTTAATCAGTTGGTTAAACTTAATAATTTAAAGAAAAGAAGGTACAAACTATAATTATGACGAGTACAATTACAACATTTGTTCAAAATGTCCGCCTTCTGCCACTAAACAAGCTTCAGCATGTCGTTGGACTGCTAGAACAGTTGCGTACCATCTCCAGTGTTATTTCTCGCGCTGCCTCGAACACGCGGTTTTGCAGCTCATTCAGATTGGCCACTGGTGTTTTGTAGACCAACGAGTTTAGGTAACCCCATAAAAAGAAGTCGCATGGCGTTAGATCGGGCGAACGAGGCGGCCAAGCAATTGGACCGCCTCTGCCAATCCAGTGATCAGGGAAATAATGGTCGAGGTAGTCACGTACAATTAACGCGAAATGGGGGCCCGCTCCATCGTGCATGAACATCATATTTTGGCGTGCATTTAGAGCTACATCATCTAGGAATTCCAGGACATCTTGTTGCAGGAAATTCAAATAATTTTGTGCGTTTACACGATTCGGCAAAATGTGGATGAACTAAAAAGAGGGAATGGAATGGATAGAAATAAAAGAATAGGAAATTACGCTTAAATGTCTTACCAGTCGATCACCTAATAATCCACCCCATACATTTAAACCAAAGCGGTGTTGGTGATTACTAATCCTTGTTGAATGTGGATTTTCATTATCCCAAAGGTGCTCGTTGTGTACGTTGAAAATACCATCGCGTGTGAACATACATTCGTCCGTCCAGAGAATGGAATCTCGGAAATTCAAGTCACGTTCGTGATGATCGAGGTACCATTCGCAAAATCTACGTCGAACTGGACCATCATTATCTTGCAAGTGTTGCACCCTGGTATAGTGATACGGATGCTGTTGGTCACGTTTTAGGGCACGCCACACGCGGGTATGGTTAATTCCTAATTCTCTGCCAACGCACCTAGTGCTTCTTGAGGAATCATTTCTCATCAAATCAAGAGCTACATCATCATGTAGACGCTGACTACCAGCATTTACACGTGGTGGCACCGCAACATTCCCGTTAAACAGAATTTGGTCCTCTAATCTTCTAAAAACTTTAACATCTGGTAGTCGCCGCAGAGAATGTCGCACCGCGTATAAACGCACCCTGCTCAATTATTACTAGCCCCAAGTGCCATCAACATAGCGTAATATTCTCGATTTGAATAATTATCGGCCATTATTTCGCAATTTGAATTGTACGATAAGAAAAGGTAAACATCAAACTTTTTATAATAAATTGTTTTGAACTATCTTTTGTTTTCTGACAGTTGTCATGGATTAATTTTAACCACATGATCAAACATTTAAAATTGAAATGGAAGACCGTTTTCGACCATTTTCAGATTTTTAAAACCGCGGTAGCTCGAAAAATAGCGGTCTGATGGAAAAATGGTAGAGGAACTTTTTGTTTAGTTTTTGTCGCATAACACCATCCCTTAGTCCGTGGGCACGAATTTCGAAACACCCTGTATAAATAAAGAAAAATGTGATTTTGGTACTTTCCTATATAATTGCTCATAACTTTTGCATTTGCCCATAGATTTTCATCGTTAATACCTTTTTCTCTTCGTAAAAGTCCAAACTCTATGTAAGTAATAAGGAACTATTTTTTTCTTATGATTTCTAATTTTCCCCGTCGATAGAACAAATTTTCAATTTTTATTTGGGCCACAAAAACTCATTTTTGTTTCATAGTACCGCTGATTGCACTGAAACTACTGAAGTGGAAAACAGTGTAGGTAACATTTATGCGTGATATAATTGTCTTTAATTTGTTGTGCCGAGTGAGGAGATTGGTCTTTCGTAACTCGAGATATGCTCCAAATAGTCGAACTGTCTCGGAAAAAAACCGAAAAAAATGTTTAAAATTCATATCCTGAAATGTATGTATGTAAAAAAAATTGTAATGTGATGTTCGAGTTTAGCAGGCCGAGGTTTGTAAGAAAAGTATTGTGGCAGCTAGTGCGCAAAAGTGGCTGTAAACTAGTGTAATTTGTTTGGAATTGAAAGACATTGATTTTATATGGAAAAACTTAGAGATTATGTTTTATGCCCGAGAATGTAAATTCTATTTAAAAATATTGTCAAGGACCCCATTAGCCACCTAAGCGGATCCTCCATATAAACGCGGGTTACATAATCCGTCCTGTTCATAGAAGTCAAATAGGTTATAATTAACATTTAACAGTGATAGCTGTCTAATTCAACTTCTTATAGTAATCTCTTACTCAAATTGAGTGCAGACAACGAAATGTGCAGGAATATTACTAGGTTAATAAACAATAATGCTAACTTTAAGGAATCTTTCATGGCCTGCTCTAATTTATTTTTTTTGGTAGGTAATTACTGAATGAATTGTAATATACATAATCAATAGGTACAGAAGACGTTCCCGTACAAGATCTAGAGATCATACAAGAAAGTATCGATCAAGAAGGTCAAGATCTTCATCTGGTAGTAGCAAGTCGAGATCAAGAAGCAAAACAAGCAGATCTCGATGCAGGGTTTCACCTCGTGCTCGAAGTAGTTCATCTTCTTCCTCAGGTACAAATAGAAGGTCTCGTTCGGCTACAAGGAAGTCTAATAAAAGTCGAAGTCCTTCTATTAAGAAGGAATCGCCGCCGAAGGTTACTGTTCAAAGGTATTATGGAAGAAAAAGAAGTGATCAAAGTTCTTCATCAGATCTGGAAGATCTAAGTGAAAGTGAAAATGTTAATAATAGTAAACCGGTGGCAAATCCGTAAGTGTTAAAACAACTTGTGTTGTAGCAATTATTATGTTTTGTTCTAATATTTTGCTTCCTTTAGGGCATCTGGCGACAATAAGGTCACAAGCTACGGTAATGCAGTCTCAGCCTTCAAAGTCAGTAAGAACCGCCTTTTATTATTGTTTTTGTTATAACTATTATTTAGTACCAGCCTCTTCACTGTCATCTTATCTCTTATTAGTATTATTACCAAGACATGGACTTGGACAATCATGTAGACTATTCCCCTGATTTTGTTTTAAAATAATCACTAATGAAATAACATTTGTAATATTTTATAACCCTTCGAAAATTTCTAGACCTACAACACTACTAGTTAAATAATGACCATCACATGTGATTTTTTACTTTATAATTTAAATCCTTTGCATTACAATTGTATCACCACAAAACACTATACATACTTCTATTTAATACAAAGGAATACTTGTAAATTCATAAACAACTTTCAGAGAATTCCGCCTACTGCAACAGTTACTACTACCATAACTTCTGCTACCATGAGCTTACAGGAACGGCTTAGACGGAAGAGACAAGCTCTTTTAAATAAGCAATGTAATTATACCTAAGCAACACAATTTATTAAATGTATTAATAATCAATGTTGTAGTTAAAGCAGACAAGCTGGCAGAACAGCTTAAATCAGAGAGAGAGAAACAGGAACAGCAAAACAGGGAAGATGAACTTCGAGAAATGGCTATTAAATTGCGACGAAGGTAGTGATTAAAATTTTGTCTAGCAATCGTGAAATTATGTTGTTGTTTCATTTTAGACAAAGAGAAATTCGTCATGCCTATGACAGTCATAGTTCAGGTAGTTCATCTGAATCGGAAGACCGAAAGAGTGGGACTTCATCGGCAAACAGAAATCAGAGAAGCAGAAGTGGCAGCCCAAGGGAGAAGAAGGAGGACCGGGAATATAAGATCAAAGAACCTCGAATTAGGGATCGAGATAAGAGTACTGAAAGGAAGGAGAGAGATTCCCGACCTTCTAGCAGCAAGAGTTCTCCCATATCCCGTAACGATTTAGAAAAACGTACTATTTTCTATACCAAGGATGATAGTAATGATGATAGAGAACGAGATAGTAAGAAAAGAGACGATTATAAAAGGGATAATTACAAAAGAGAATCAAGAGAGTATAGAGAGTCAAAGCGAGATGATTATAAGGATAGAGGTAGTAGTAGGTCTCTTGTTGATTACTGATTTCGTATGTGAACTTGTATATATTTGTGAACATATTTGCTTGTGGCGATAATGGTTATTTTGAAGCATTTGTTTTTTGCATTTTTAGCATTTTGTATTTTAGATTAATTTAAGGTTTTCAGGTATATTGTAGGATAACAATTTGTTCTTAAATTGTTGTATATAATGATTTCTATTAAAGGATTTGAAATTGATTCTGTTATTATTGTCATTTAGCTATTAAGTGATTGTATAGTATTACATTTGTAATCGAGCAACAAGGGAAGAATCATATAAAATACAAGCATATACTGATACAAAACATTAGGAACTTTTAAAATACAATAGAGGACCTCTTATTAACATAACAGGCTGCTCAATTAAGTTCCTGTGCAACATTACATCCATCTTGTCTATGTACAACCCTTAAAATGTTAGAGCAGCTAAATAATTGAAAACGGAAACGTACAAGCGTAAGTGTAAACAACTGGTGTTGCTTCAGATATGTTATACACAAAATCAAGCTGCTGTAAATATCGGGATTTGTTTAGTTTCAAAAATAAATCTATTGTATACCTTTTTTTCCAAATTAGTCATTTTCATGTAAGTGAAATAGTACAGAGAGATGTAGAACCTGCTTGAGGTAAGGCAGGCAGCATCTACTGTAGAAACCTACTATACACTGTGTCCGTAAAGTATGGAACAAATTCATTTTTAGCTAAACAGACCATTTTAAGAAATAATCCTGAAACACGTCGATTTTTGATTTTAATTTACCGTATTTTAAAATAATATTCTAATATACAGGGTGAATTACTTTCGAGTAATGACGTCACCGTCATTTTTTTTTTAATGGAACACCCCCATTTTGTCTCAATTTTCGGATTACTCTAGCTGAGCTGATTCCAAAAATGTATCACATGTTGATTCCAATTGGTACAGGGTGGACAAAAATACAATAGTTTTGTGTGTGCTCATAAAGTAACGCGTAACATTCTTTATTAGTTAAATTAACAATATTATCAAAAATACTTATTGTCTAGCGGACAGAATATGAAAGAAATTATTTCTTATCAATTTAAAAAGAAACACAGTCGTCTAGTTAATTTAACTAATAAAGAATGTTACGCGTTACTTTATGAGCACACACAAAACTATTGTATTTTTGTCCACCCTGTACCAATTGGAATCAACATGTGATACATTTTTGGAATCAGCTCAGCTAGAGTAATCCGAAAATTGAGATAAAATGGGGGTGTTCCATTAAAAAAAAATGACGGTGACGTCATTACTCGAAAGTAATTCACCCTGTATATTAGAATATTATTTTAAAATACGGTAAATTAAAATCAAAAATCGACGTGTTTCGGGATTATTTCTTAAAATGGCCTGTTTAGCTAAAAATGAATTTGTTCCATACTTTACGGACACAGTGTAGAGAGTATTCTTCTGATTTTAATAAAATCATATAAAGCTTGACACTGGGGTGAAATGCATTATGTTATTAAAGGATGGTAGAGATTGTATTAAGGTGAACAAACTTTAGTTAACAAGTATCATAAACGTAGGCTGATTTTGCTTTTGTGAATTTTTTATCACCAGTTCTTTTGATTAATTAATAATTTTTTCATTTTATTGCCATCTTGGATAATATATTGTCATTAGTTAGCATTAGTAGAAAACGCTATTTATGAGTGATTAAGTGTTAAAACGGCGACCCGACGTGGTTTTTGAAACTAAATGAATTATGCTATTGTCATAAATCCATGCAGCGACGAAAATAAAAAAATCGGTATCTCAAAGTATACATTTATATTTAGAGCAAAAAACATATGCTATATGGGGTAAATCGTGCATTACAAGTTCTTCAATTTATACTTGGAATAAAAATTTGAATTTTGATACGCCGCTGTAGTAGACCATGCCCGTTCTTCCTACAATATTTTCAGTCCAATTGCTATAGGGGGAGTGCCAAAAGTCAGTACCAATTTTCTTATTTCAAATCGAAATGTAAATTATTTATTACATGCTTCGCAAGATCCCTGAATTCTGAGTTCAGGCAATCCCTATTATGTCCATTTATCTCTGAGAGTTTTTGATTTATTTTAATTTCTTTGAAGAAAATTGCCACTGTAGTAGTTCACGAAAAAATTGTATCTCGAAAACTGCTTATAGTCCAAGAACCAAATTTGTGGAGTAGTTAGGCGGAAGCCCAAGCCAACTTCTGATGTGCAACTGGTGGTCCCATTTTGTACCATATGTGCGCAGGGGATTTTCAAATGTCGCATTCAAAAATTGTCAAAAACTCAAATTTTTCAAAAGGCACCTGCTATTTTTTGGACATCTTTCGAAAGAAAATTGAATTATAGTGTGAGCTACTTAAGCATTCCTTATACCTAATTTCAACCTCTATCGAGTTATTCTATAAAATCAAGAAATGCCTTATCTTGCCGAGAGATTCTTTGCTTTTTCAAGTATGCCATAGACACAAAAGACAACTGTAATAATTTAATCAAAAATATGGATTCCTATCTAATTACACAAGACAAATTTTATTAACGAACAAGAACAATGTTGACAGAACTCTAACGTAACTCTAACGTAAATGTTCAATATGACCACCATTTTCGTTCAAACATTCTTCTCTACTTTCAATAGATTGCGTAGCACTTCTGATTTCGTTGGGATCGAGACTGTGAAAAGTCTGTATTGTACTAAGTCTCAAATCACCTATATTACGAAATGGTGAAGAATAGACCAAATCTTTTACCCTATCCCAAATATAAAAGTCTTAAGGGGTAAGATCTGGAAATCTTGCAGACCACAGAAATGGTCCTCGATTTCCCCAGCAACGGTGATCGAAGAAGGATGTCAATTTGGTATCCACAGTTCTTGTACTGTGCGGTGGTGCCCCCCCATCCATCTGAGAAGAAGAATTTAGAAGTATCGGACCTCCTGGTTCATTACCAAACAAAACACATTTTTTCCAAATTGTACTTGATTTTCAACTTCGAGCACCATATGTGGATTTTCAGAAGCCCAAAAATGTCTATTTCGCCTATTGAGGCCACTCAACAGCTCCATCAGCCTATCCATTTACCAGGAAAAATTTCGTTTAAATAATTCCTAACACCAACAGCAAAATGTGCCGGGGCACCATCTTGTTGAAACCATAACGTATGACTCGGTAGGTCTGGATCTTCATTAGTCGGATAAAGCATCGCAAGAGTAGGAATTAAATCATTTCTTAAGTAATGCAAATGCTTTACGCCTGTCAATGAATCTTCGATAAAAAATGGTCATGAATTTCGTCCCCTACAATTCCCGCCCAAACGTTGGCTATTTGCGGAAACTTCGTGTGCGTCTCGTTCATCCAGGGCGGATTTTCAGGTGCCCAATATCGACAATTCGGCCGATTCACTGTACCATTAAGGAGAAAGGTTGCTTCATCGGAAAAAATGATGCGATTGTAAATGGCGCCGTTGATATTACACTGCTCCATCATTATCTCACAGAACTCTATTCTGTGATCGGGATCATCTTCGTTAAGCTCTTGCAGTAATTGAACTGTATAGGGATGCCATTTATGTTTTCCTAAAACCTTTAATACTGACTATTGGGAAATATCATTATTTGCGGTTAGTTCTCTTGTACTTCTATGAGGATTTTTTTGTAGAGATAATAAAACATCTATTCAGTACCTTCATCAGTTTTTGGACGACCACCCATACGGCGATCATTCACATATCCGAGTATAGAAAACTTTCTCTCTATTTTGGAAACTGTCACTCTTGTGATAGGTTCTTTATCAGGATACTTGTTATTGAATAGGTCACAAACCTCTTGTTGTGTTCTAGTACGGTCGCAACATCCCCTCAATATTAAAACTTCAAATTGCTCTTTTTCTCTTAAATATTGCACCATTATTTACTGAATTACGTACAAAACCACACAAGAAAAACAGATAAACAAACTGTGAAGAACTTAGTTGTCAAGTGAAGAAGTCAATTGTTACATGGCTACTTGGTTTTTTTTATTAAAACTTGGAATTCTGGATTGTTATAATATACAGGGTTATTCAAATTCGACCGGCACCATTGGGATCTCGCTTATTATAAGAGATAGAGATTCGTTTAAATTGCGGCAAACTTGCGGAATTTTATGATTATTAATAATCTGGAATGAAAATTGAAGTAGCTGCTTTTGTTTCGTAAATATGGGCAAAAAACGAAAAAAATCGATTTTTGTTTTTCGACTCTTATTCCTTTATTTACAAAAATTTTAAAAATCGGAAAACACTTTTCCACAGCAACTTTTTCTTCTGGATATTGCTGTCTAATTATATTTGAAATAGCACGTTTCGTTTTTCTGGAACCGTCATCAACTTCATTTTTTTAAATAGCGGCGCTCTTTTGTTTTGGCGCCATTTTGTGGCATTCATTTTTCTGATTTCAAAAATGTATAACAATCTAGCATTCGCTCTTCATTATAATACAAAAATTTGCAAATTAGAAAATTATTATTACCAATAAGGGTAACAGCTGTAAAACAAAAGACGGCGTAACTCTAAAACAAAATAGAAATAGATGCTTCTAGTCGAAACAAAAGCGCAAGCAGTTGTAGTTTGACAAGCTCAAAAGTGATTCATCTTATTGGTAATTTGTAAAATTTCATTTGAGATATTTTAAAAAATGGTTTGTTTCAAATGAAGAGAAATGTGATATGATACAAGCGTTTTATACTTGTCATAAAAATGCCTTACTAGCCAGCAATCGTTATTTAGAAATGTGTCCAGAAAGGGAACAACCGAATAGAAGATTTTTTTTAGAACTGCATCGAAATTGAAATGAATACGGCTCATTTAATAAACCTCGTGAAAATTACGGAAATTGAGTTTTAGAAGATAACACTGAAAACATTCTACAAGAGGGTTGATTAATTTGCAATTTATAATTATAACATTTTTGTAATCTGTAATAATTTTAGATAAACAATAATCCTACCGCATCCACAAATGAAATAGCTTTAAATTTAAATTTGCCACAAACAACAGTGTGGAGAGCGTTAAAAAACAACCATTACAAACCATATAAAATTCATGTTTGCCAATCTTTAAGACCTGGGGATAATCTTAGACATTTAGAGTATTGTAACTGGTTATTACAAAAAATTAACGATGATGACAATTTTTTAAATAATATTATATGGTCAGATGAAAGCAAATTCACAAATCAAGGGCTATTTAACCGAAACAATGAACACTACTGGGCCGTAGAAAATCCTAGAGAGTATAGGGAAGTAAGAAACCAAGTACGTTTTGGTTTGAACGTTTGGGCAGGAATATTGGGAAATCGAATTATAGGTCAATTCATTTATGAGGAAAATTTAAATGGAGAGCGGTGCCTGAATTTTTTAAGAACACAGTTGATGGAGTATTTAGAGGACATTCCTTTGCGTCAATTACCCCATGTATGGTTCCAGCAAGATGGCGCCCCTCCCCATAACACTGTTGCAGTTAGAGCGTTCCTTCACCAGGAATTTCCAAATAAATGGATAGGTAATGCAGGAGCCGTAGAATGGCCAGCAAGGTCTCCTGGCCTATCGCCTCTCGATTTGTTTTTATGGGGAACTTTGAAAAACAGAATCTATGTGGAAGATCTTCGAGCAAATATTATTAATGGTTTTGCTTCGCTTCAAAGAAGAGATATTCATAGAGCAGTAAACAACATAAGAAGAAGAATAAATTTATGTTTACGTGAAAATGGGTCGCAGTTTGAGCATCTTCTTTAAGATTTTTAGTTGTTTTTTCGTTAGTTTCTTGTTATTTTGATCAATAAAATTTTAAATGTTATAAACTGTTTAATATGGTTGACAGCATTATTACAATGTGTCTTTTGAAGTTTGCAAACAAAAATAATGCAAGCAACGTGTTCATTTATCTGAAATAATAAAAAAGAAGTCATTTGTTTTACAGCTGTTACCCTTATTAGTAATAATAATTTACTAATTTGCAAATTTTTTTATTATGATGAAGAGCGAATGCTAGAGTGTTATACATTTTTGAAATCAGAAAAATGAATGTCACAAAATGGCGCCAAAACAAAAGAGCGCCGCTATTTAAAAAAATGAAGTTGATGACGGTTCCAGAAAAACTTGCTGTGGAAAAGTGTTTTCAGATTTTTAAAATTTTTGTAAATAAAAGGAATAAGAGTCGAAAAACAAAAATCGATTTTTTTCGTTTTTTGCCCATATTTACGAAAGAAAAGCAGCTACTTCAATTTTCATTCCAGATTATTAATAATCATAAAATTCGGCAACTTTGCCGCAATTTAAACGAATCTGAATCGAATTTGAATAACCCTGTATAGTCTTCTTGATGGAAGTGTGAAAAACGTATTCATTACTGTGAATCCTTGTTCTCCTGCAAATATGCTTAGTAGATTACCACGGTCATTCCTTTCTTCTAGTCCATATGGGCCTATGAAATCACCTTCACGCCCTTTACTAATTTTTGAGGTGAAATCTCCCATTACTATAATTAGGTCTTTTTTTTGGCAGCCTATTCAATATGTCTATGTCTATGATCTGAGAATAGAACTCTTCCATTTCTTCATCTGTGTGGTCTATCGTTGGGGCATATACTTGAATAATGTTTATTTGTGCAGGTTTAGCATGTATTTGCAATAGCATGATTGAGACTGGTATAAAATGTGTGACACTTTCTGCAACTGATTTGCATACTATAACTCTTATATCATATTGATATTGTCCATTAGAGTAGTATACCCGATGTTTCCTAATATCACAATAGTTTGATCCTGGCAAGTGCATTACGCTTATCTCTATGATTTTAATTTCTAATCTTTCCATTTCTTGAATAGCATTTTTAATTTTGCCGGCCTGTGCCATGGTTTTTCCCAACCATGTGCATATTTTCATATTTATTGTTTCTGTTTGTCTCTTCTTCAACTTCATGTCTTTGTTCATAACCGTCCCCCCTGGAGATCCAATCAGGGGACTTGAATCTTCGAAATATTTTGTTTTGAACATAGCCATTTCATGGTGATACTAGAGATTATCCCTAGGGATCTTTACTACGGTGATTTCTCCTTGTGTTCCACATTCCTATGCCATTGACTAATCAATAGTTCTTCTGCCTTTGGAGTCGATTTCTCAGCTCTGGGGTAAAGAAGTGCCCTGCTTTTACTGATTGATCCACCAGAAGCTGTTGGTTCGTTTATACTGATGATTTGTTGGTCGCTGTGTACCGCAGCCTATTCTAGATCATTAGCTGTGTCCTCAGTTGATCTGCGGGTGCTTATTTGACGAGGCCTTATTCACACCTGTCCTACATATCTGTAGGATTTTCCCTATCAGCCATTGGGACGCGCCGTGTCGAGGTTGAAGCCCCCCATCCCAGTTTGTTCAAGAAGGAGTTAAGATAAGCTTCTACTCAATTCGGAACAAATCCTCCTAAAGGTCTAACCGGGCACGAATCTGTGACTTTACTTTGCTTATAACCTAACTTTAATTAGTGTCACTACTATCTTATAGATCACGTCTACCAGAGATATTCTGCTATAGTTGTTGTTCCTCGTTTTGTCTCCATTTTTAATATGGGCATTATTGACATCTTTTTGATGGTTTTCATCTTTCCAGATTGTATGTATTAATTTATATAATTTCTGTGTCAGATAATCTTCGCCATATTTTATGTTCTCTGCTGTTATTCCATTTTGTCCTGGGCTTCTGATATTTTTTAGCTTTTTCATGATTTCTTCTAATCCTTCCGTTGCAGATTCTGTGACTTGGGTCTCTAATTGACATTTCATAAAAATATTCTCTCCATGTTTCTTTAATTTTTTCTTCCCTGCCTAGACAATTCCTATCTTTATCTTTAATGTATATTGCTTGATTATGTCTTTGTTTTCGTTTCTTAAGTTCTCTATAAAAATTTAATATTTCTCTTCTTTTGTAATAGTCTTCTGATTCTTTAACCTTCTGTTCGTTTCTGACTCGCTTCTTCTGTTGGTTTACGTTTTTAAGGGGGTTTTTTGAGGTTTAGGTTTGTCTTCTTCTCGTTATGTTTACAACGCTTTGATCCTCAGTTTATTTCTTATCTCCATCTCTGTTATACATTCTTTGTCCCACAATTTTTCTTTCTTTTGGTCCTTTTTGAGTGGTTTCACTTCTCCTATTGCGTTCTGAATAATTCACACCAGTTTCTGCCATTCATTGTCGGCTTTGGGTTACTTCGTTTTTTAACTCTTTCTTACTGAACTGTGTCTTCCTTTTTTGTATTCTTTTTTCCTTCTTTTTTATGTTCTGCATACCATATCCAGTTTTTTAAGGCAAATATGTATTCAAATATACAAAACTATTCTTTTCATTTGTTTTTGAAAATGCTGCAAAGGATGGCCGTTTCAGTATTTAGAGTTTTTGACTATCTTGCAATTTCTTCCATATGCCCTGGTGCAAAGCAGTCTGACATGCTGCAAAATTTCATCAGGCACTTTTTTTTGGAAATGAACCAAATTAATGTTTTATATACCATGAATGTATTACTTCACTTATGACTAAAAATTTCAATTCTAATGCAAATAATTCATTTTTCAGAGTGTACTAACTGATATCAACACAATAATAGAAGACAAGGTTGACTGGGGCGTAGAAGAGAAGCAACAGTTAGAAAGTCAAATACTCATAGCAAATAATCCCACATTATGTTTGGATCCAGATCCAACAATATGTGAAATACAAAGTAAATTGAATCACACCCGTCAGCTCTTGAACACTCACCGACTGAGGCGAACCGCCCGCAAATTCTCCCAAGTCACAGTGAATCGAAAGAGGAAACTCGACCAGTTTACACATAGGCCTGGATTGGAATTATTCGATTATATCACACGATTACGTAGTAGACCAAAGACTGGCGTTACTCTGGGTTCTGGTAGCTCCAAAATTGCCAAGAAAGTTCACGATGAAATCAAACCTATACCTGTACCTAATTTAGATGTGCCGCTATTAAATGCACCCTCACAGACAGTCACAATCAAAGAGTTTAAAGCATACGAACGCCCCAAAGAAACAAGCGACTGTTTGCCACAGCTTATTGAAGAGTATGTCCTGGAAACGGACATGCCCTCCAAGGAGAAGGGCAAATCCAGAGTCTACCATATCAAGTTGTCTATTCTGCAAAGGCCATCCAATTCTGAGTACTTGGGAGAGTTATATTTAGACCGAGACCACAAGAAGGGCGAGCGAAATGGAGTTGCTTGTAGGTTTTCTTTGGGCACACGTGCACATGCTAATAGATACATTCAACAATTTACGGAAATATTCACAGAGGGAGGCAGGAAGTCTGTTAGGATTAAGTATGGATTAAGTCAAGGCTATAGAGAAAGGATTGCCCTCGCGCAGGCGCAAGCACAGGTAAAGGTATATTTCGACATTAATTTCATTCTCAATTCTATTGTCCTTGCAATATTAATTCCATCCATTCCTTTCACTGTCTTTTGCAATAGTTTTCTTTATTCTTTTTCACACTAGAAAAGAGAAAGTTATAGACTGTAACAGTGGAACAAAAGGGCGGAGGCTAAGAGAATTCTATTTTAATTTTTTTCTCAAGATCAGACTGCCCATTTGTTGTTTAAGTTGTCTTATAGTCTGACCTACCCATCTAGTTGATCTTTCTTATTCTTTTAACTTTAAGTCTCCTGGCAAATTTTTTGTTTTTATCCTATGACTTCCATTGTATTATCCATTCACTTTTCATTCTATCTAATTTTGTAATCTTCATAAATTTCTCTTGTTGTAATTGTCTCCTTTTTACACAGCAATTATATGATTGGTCCTTTACCACTTTGTGTTTATTTTACCTATGCGTTATTGTAAAATAAATGTATCTTTCTGCTACTTTTCTACTACCTTTTTTCTA
>JABXWE010030697.1:0-14107 GCA_014611495.1 Limonius californicus
AAATCCTTTTCTTTCCTTCCTCATTATATTTCGATCATAGTGAGGATTGTTTGGACTGGAAATTAGTAAGTTTGCAATATAGCCACAATGGTAGCTTTTCTATTGTATTCCATTCTATTTTATTTTCTTGGATCATATTTTGCTTCTGTCGGTTTCATTATACTTTGATCATAGGCATGGTCATAGTGTTAACGAGTTATGTTTTTAAATTTAATATGTCGGAAATAATCACAGGCATAGCCTCAGAACCTGCCACTTCTTCTCTTCTGTTTTTCTACTTTGCTTCCTGAAATATCATATAACAATCCAATCTTGATCCTTTAATTTTTGCATAACTGGTACTTCTACTGAATCAGATTTTTTAAGTTAATAATATCAGCAGCCTTTACTGCACATACACATTCCTTCCTGTCTTGTCCGATTATGTTTTAATATATCATAAAATTATTCTATCCCGATCGTGTGTTCTTTCACATTGATGGTAGTCACAAATAAGTTAGATTTTCAAAGTTTATGGGATGACTGTGATCATAGTCATAACTTTAATCTACAAGCAGCTTTTACTTCCTTCTTCGGTTTTGTTTTAATCTATCATAAGCATAGTTCGATCATATTTCACACTAATGGTAGTCACAAATAAGTTAGATTTTCAAATTTTATAGGGTGACTGTGATCATAGTCATACATTTAGTCTACAAGCAGTTTTTACTTTCTTCTTCGGTTTTGTTATAATCTATCATAAGCATAGTTCTATCATATTTCACACTAATGGTAGTCATAGATAAGCTGGATTTTTAAAGTTAATAGCGTGACTGTGATCATAGTCATAACTTTAATCTACAAGCAGCTTTTACTTCCTTGTTTCGTTATGTTTGGTCTACCATAAGCATAGTTCGCTGATATTTCACACTAATGGTAGTCACAAATAAGTTAGATTTTCAAAGTTTATAGAGTGACTGTGATCATAGTCATAACCTTAATCTACAAGCAGCTTTTACTTCCTTCTTCGGTTTTGTTTCAATCTATCATACGCATAGTTCTATCATACTTCACACTAATGACACTAATGGTGGTCATAGATAAATCGGATTTTTAAAGTTAATAGAGTGACCGTGATTATAGTCATAACTTTAATCTACCTGCGCTTTTTACTTCCTTGTTTCGCTATGTTTGGTCTACCATAAGCATACTCAGGTTTGATCTTTTCCATTTAGTTTTACTTTGATCAAACTTATTGAGTTAGGATTATAAATCTAATTTGTCGGCAACTATCCGTATTCTGACTTACATGTTACTGTTCCTTTGCTTCATTTCATATGCGATGTTTTATTTATAGTCTAATTCGATCTTACGCATTTCATTGCGCAATAATCGTAGACTTAAGTGAATTTTGAAACTTAAATGTCGGCAGTGTAGTTACAAGTTTGCACCAAATACTTCTTCTCTCATTATGTCATAATCGACCATAATTATAGCCCAGCCCTAGCATATATATTTCGTATTTATCGTTGATTTTATGGCAGTGATCATGATACTTTCATTTTCTTCTTCCGTATGTAGTAATTATATTATTATTATACTCAGACGTCGGTGCGATCATGTGATCACTTCATCTTGATTATTCATCAAAACTATGATTTTTAAATATAATACATAGTGTAAAAGCCAGAGACATCTTCTTCTGTGTATAGGCCAATGGCCTAAATGTATACTACGTATACTATGTATACTATACCCCTTCTGATTTTCCCGCTATGTTGTATTCTGTTAAAATTATAGTCGTAGTAATGGACAAACTTGTTTTATCTTAGTTTATCATATTAATAATTAAACTTATAAATTGAATTATGTATTCAATTCACTGATTCGTTTCTTCGCCTAAAGTTTAATTTTTTTAAAATCGTAGTAATAAGTTTGGTTGCAGTAGTAATTATGAAGTTTGTTTTAAAATATGTCTATACATATTACTCGTAATTACAAATTAATTCTTCTAAATGCTCCAATTAGAAGCATAATCTCCTCGCTACAACTTCTTTCACGACATTTCTTTCCATTATCAGCATGTAAGCATAAAAAGTAAAACAGTCGACGAGGAATAATTCGCAGAATTTTGGATCTCCGCGACCCCAATTCTTTATTGGGGCGGCAACTTCGCCGACTACAAATCTGATCAGATAGCAAAATATTTTAACCGGCCATGTTATCCCAGAAATAAAAACCAATAATGCACTAACACAAATAGAAGCCGTAAAACGCCAGTGAGAGCAAACGCCCGCGGAGGTTTCGGAAAAATTAGATTACTGCGAAACACTGCAAGCTTGAATTTTGAAAATGTGACTTTTTGAACTTTTCGCCTTCTTCTTAAAGCGAAAGTTTTGTTTTTTAGATAATTGAAGGAGGCGGGGCGTATGGCAATAAAAATGAATATTAAGTGAGCGAAAACTTCAAGTGATTTTGATTTATTGATCGATTCGAATGTTTCTAATATAGTATAGAAAATACTTTTTTATATACATTGTATTTGTTATTATTTAAGGTAATACCATTGTTTTGTTGTCTGTGTATAAACGAAGTCCAAGAGTATAAGAAAAACACTTCCTAGCTTTTGCAATTGTAAATTAAATTATTTGATAATACCTAACGAAAATTAGTATTAGATAAAAAATAAATGCTACAATTTTTATGAAACAACGTCAACAACAATGTTCCTGATTTTAAAAATTATGTATAAATTATAAAAAATAAAATTATACAAAAACAACCGCTTTTAGAATTTTTTCGCTATACGGGGGCCGTTCGATGAATTCATCGATGTCGTGCGGTACGTCTAAATAAAACCACTTGATTTATATCCGCACAAAGAGGAAATGCTTTAAGGTTGGTTAAATGGCTATTTTATGGACCTATCGATGCATTTTATGTCTAGCAGATCCCTTCAGTGCTGACTACAAAGGAACTTTAATGAAAACAACTAAATTTCGATCTGGTCTTTTGGACGAACCCGTTTTATTGAGGTCTAGCCGAATTTATATACCACACCCGGTTATATTATTACTATATATCGTATACAATGTAACAGTCGAAACAAATTTTTCGGTCGTTCGGAAAAAATTCAATAATAGGGTTGTTCCAGTGAGATCACTCGAGGGGATTTATAAAAACCGTTTGGCACTGTGCAGTTTTGGCAACGTTCCGTATAAAGAGTACAGTTTTACATGGGTTAAACATTCACGGCTATAAAGCCAGTAAAAAATGCACCCATCTCACTCCGGCAAGGCCGGATGGCCATGGCAACGATAATAGTCTCTCCGTATAGACAAATGTTCCTAAAGTTCTTTATATATGAGAGATTTGTGTATAGATGCAATAATTTATTCCGAGTCTGTCCAGATTTTGGCAACGATTCAAAGCGAGAATAAGAACCGAAAAGTTTCCTCCTTTGAAAGGACATCTACGTTCGCTCTCCAACCCCGTATTGAGAAGAGATGCAAGACAACGAAAGGACGAGAAAAATGTGTGAACATAAAGATCGGGCTACTGTTTCATAATGTAATGTACGGGGTGTTTCGTATTGGGAAGAAAAACGCCGAACGACTTGCAAAAAGTTTTACTTTTAACCTTGTAATTTTTCAGAAAGCAAATCTGCTCGTATTCTCTTTCCCATCACATAAAAAACACTGGCAAAAAATTTCGTCACTCCCTTAACTTCGTCTCGGTTGTAAATGGGATTTTAAAACCAGGAAGGTAGTTTAATTTTGGTCTAGTATTTATTGTGGCGCAAGTAGCAGTTCGGGAGTAGAGTTTTTCTGCTGATGGCAAGCCCGTTCCGTTCCCACTTGGTAAGTTGCCTACCTCAGATACGCATGAAACAGTAACCCAGGAAAATACTTACAAAAGGTAAGTAGTTAAATTTTTATCTAATTTTTATTTCTGTCCTCGTTCTCTATGTGTCATTCTCTTCATAGTTGCAAAGTATTCTATAAAAAAGTTAAAAAGAATGATAAAAATGTATATAATGAATCATGCTCGTACAAATTTTGATCTGATGCATTATGACTTTATGGGGTAGTTTCAAAGAAGTCCACTTTTCTGAACTAGCATGTCTGGAATGCAAGTAGAATTCCAGTTGTCAAAGCAAACTATTTGTAAAGTAAATTTTCTTATAATATTTCTGTTTGAAATATTTGAAAGGACATGAAAGGAAGTTTATTTAATCAATAGTTACATTAACCGCAATAGCTATATACAGGGAGTCCATGTGAAAGGAATTAACAGAGGTATTGAAAACTTCTAGAAAACGTCATCATGTAAGGTAACCTTTCTCATTCAACTCCTTAAGCTCTAGGTATCCCAACGAAAGGGACCTCGATCGGGCAGTGCGAATACACGCTGTCAGTCGAGGTCACAGTGAAATGCGGTCCGATCGGCCGCGGGGTCAGCCCCGTCCGAGGCGACAACCGTATTTCTTTTAGTTAACTTTAGAGTTCATGTTGTATGAATGGACACCCGCACCCCCCTGAAGTAATGCGAAAGCAGTTCCGGGGAGGTAGTTTGAATGAATGAAGAAAAAGATATCCTAACAAAAAAGTTCACCTTGTGATACCTCATTGAAGAGCTCTTACAAAATACTATTCATTGTAGCAACCATTTTTTGCCAACTCGTTTCGGAAAATTTAAAAAGTAAAACAAAAGGTTTTGAACCAATTATTGTAACTCAAATTTCAAACTATTAGTATAAATGTTCAAACTGGTTTCGTTTATTCTTTAGGCAGTAGTAAAATCTACTCTCAAATTCTCTCCGAACATTTTGGAAGATTTGTTCCTGAATAGCTCGAGACTCCTGAACTATTCCTTGTCGCAGCTGTGCGATGGACTGTAGCTGAGTGTTCTAAACAACAATTTTTAAGTAACCCCATAGAAAGTACTCTAATCGTCTCAAAATCTGGAGACTTTGGGGGCCATTCTATTTTTCTGAAACCAGTCGAAAAAAATTATTGCTGCGATTGAATAGTATTTTGTAAGAGTTTTTCAATGAGGTATTACAACGTGGGTGTTACCATTTAAAAAATTTTTGATGAGGTAAATAGAGCCTAAGAGGTTGAATGGGGAAGGTTACTTTATGAGTCATGATAACTCCCCCTTGGTGTTGTAGAAACGTTTTCTAGAAAAGTTCAATACTTATTTTACTTCCAGAGATATAACATTTTGTACGTTTTCAAATTGACGCCCTGTATAGCGGATCTGATACACGCAGTGGTTCATACATCACTTCCCAGACAAAACTTTTATCTACTCTTGAAAGTAAACCACATAGTAAAGGAACATTTCTACAAGTGGTAAATAATTGAAAGTAACATTTCGTTAACAAGATAAACGCAATTAACTAGACAGATGTCAACTGGCAATGGAAAACAGTTACAGCTTTCTCAAGCAGAATACAGACAGATATGCAACAAATTTTTCGAGCCGACTTGATGCAACAGTGGTAGGTTATTTCCAAAAATTTTATTATTTGCTTGATTTGCAGGTAAATCAGCGCAGATAACAAATAATTAAACGTTTAATGCAAATTCGTTTGCTTGGTTGTTCTTTATAAATGCATAAATCTAGAGCACAGATACTTCAATTTATCTGTTAAGAAGCCTCAAAAAGCCCCTACTATATAAATCTCGTAAAAAAGTTTTTACGGCCAAAAATTAACGAACTGCGCATAAAAATAGATTGGGTATTCTAATTTGCCAGAAAATGACAAGTCTACTCTGCTTCTAAAAAGATTGGTTGGACTTTCGATTCTTAAACATAATTACGTTAAACTAAACATTTTCTGTGTTTCACTAATCATGTCACATTTGAGTTCAGAAACAAAATTACAATTTACTTCGGAAAAATTCAAGTCATTCCGGTGTTTCGTCGCCTTGTGTTGCTTCCATTTGCGCGGATTAAGAAAGGAAAATTAAATATTGTAGACCGTGGAGATAATTAAGTCTACTCTACCATTTAAAAAAATGTTCGATTTAACTCTTCGAACATGTTAATGTTAAAATAAACAAGTTTTTTATTTCTCATTTCAGAAATAAAATCAGTATTCAAAATGCTTGCTAAAAGGAATCAGAACACTCCTGCTACGTTAGATGAATATATTTTAATTTCCAAACGAAGGAAAAATAAAATACTACTAAATGACAAGAAGAACATAGATAAAATCGGCTCTAATCTGAAAAATTATTTAATTTTTTTTATCAAGAAAAATGTGGTTAAAATAAACACGTTTTCATGTTTAATGATACAGTTCGTTGTGCCAAGGGTTAGTATATTTATATATAATTATATATTTTTTTAAAGTGAAATATTATTAAATGGGGAGGAATAAATAAAGCCTGCTCTAATTTTTCCAGCCTTCAAATATAATTACAATAAAATAAATACATTTTCATATATCCCGTCTCTCGGTTATGTTACATTTAGACGCATTTCTTAATTTTCGTGATACAAAAATAGGAAGCAAAATATTACGAAATAGGAAAGGTCCGGCGCAAATATTATCATTAGTCCTCCGTCTTTACAATTTAATTAAAATTAACCACAAGCTGCCAAAAAAGACATGCAAACCTTTACGGTGCAATAAGAGATAAAAGTTTTTACCGGATATACTTACACATAAATGGGCCAACAAATAAAAGAACTTGGTATTAAAAATTATTTTAAGCATCAAATATTTAAGGCGGAATACTGGGAAAAATGATGTAACTCGAATCAAAAAGGAACCAGATCGTAAACTCGTATTCCATTTTATACGAGCCATTTATAGTCTAGCTATAAACCACCAAAATAATACGAAAACGTAGACGTTAAAAATTTGAAATTTATTTCGGCAATAAACCACTGATTAGTACTTTTTTGAAGTGCTTCCTCTATTAACAACTTCCTTGGATAAAGTACTTTAGTTTATAATTTAGTTCAACAGAATCATTTTGGAAACTGTAAAAAACAGGGCCATACTTTGAAGGGTTGCGTCTTCCCTTAAATCGCGAGGTATACAATTTTAGATATTTAAAAAATTATATCTAAAATTAAATTGAATTCATTTCATTTTAGGTAATAATAAATGATATTATGCTACGAGCCAAACGAGCTTTTTCTTCGACCCGGGAAATCGTACCTAGTTGTGTACAGAGTAGGTAAAATTAGCGCGCACCACCTTCCAGATCACAGCTGATTGCAAGTTCTCGTGGAAGGCGGAGAAGACAGCAGCTTACGGGAATTGAACTCACCTTTATTGTGCCTCTCTCCTGCATATAAAGCTTACAAAGCTCATGCATAATAAAATAAAAATACACGGAAATAAAATATATGGTGAATTTTAGACAAATATTGTTTGAAATTGGCGAAACATAATACTAAAATAAAGATTACATTCAAAATGGTAATAATTATGCTTTAATCCAAGAATGGTTGGAACGTTCGAACAAGAAGCTTACCGCCCCTGGCTTGCGGTATTTACTCTCCTAACCACAGATCTGCGCAGCCAGCGACGTTCGAGTTTACAAAAATTACAATTTATAATTACAGTTTACATTTAACAAGAAAAAAAATATGGCAACTGACGACTGAAGATCGCTTTGTGTTGCATCAACAACAAAAAGGTTCAGCACTTTAGTCCAATAAAATGAAACCCAAAACAAGTTTTCACAACACAATTAACAATTTGTCCTACCTAGGTTTTGTTCGGTAGCTAGTAGAGAGAGAGACACAACTGGGGTGTTTCTAGGTTCTTTGGGAAGCAGGCACGCCCCTGAAGACTGGATCACAATGGAGAAACGTTACGGGCTAGGACTTTCTTTGGCAGAAATAAGAAAAACGGAAACTTCAGGAACCAAAATCTCCGCCGCTGTACGGGATTATCACTTGCAACGGCTCAAAGGAAACTGTCACGGGGTAGAAGGCTTCTAATCCGACACAAGTCGAGAAAAAAATTTCACTGAATTGTCTTTACAAAAAGCTGACACTCTGCTAATATTTTTAATCCGACACAAGTCCAAGATTCTTTTGCCAAGGCAAGAAACGAGACGATATATTAATTTAGCAGAGGCGCTGCCATCTAACTCTCGCTCCACAAAATCACTTATGTTTCCTTCCAGAAGCTAGCGCTCACTTTCGCCTTATTTTGTCATCGGCGCCGAGATGGTAAAGAACAACCGGGTCGAGCGAAGGTGTTAAATCGACTCACGAGAAAACGCAATACCAACATGCAGCAGCAGAAGTATTTCACCACATTACAAAATATGTTGCAATAATTCTAGAATAATTTAACACGTAGGACTCCCTTCAACAGCAGGAAATTCCCAACCGACAAAGGATTCTAAGAACTGTTTTCGATCGGCATATCCGGACTAAACATGCCTAGCAGCGTTCCTTAAGTTTCGAAAAAGTGACCTCCCATAAATTAATCTTTGAAAATAATAAAATAGTAATCGACCACGGAGCGGCAATTGAAATATGACTTTAATTCGGATGAAGCGGCAAAATCAAACGAACATAACAATTATTCCACTTTAAATTGTAACAATTAGAAATAAGTGAGTTGTCGTGGAATTGATTTATGTTGAGGTTTCGCTAACTGTTGCAGATATCATTATCAAAGCGATTATACTACCTGTGACGGTTAGCGAAACGTCAGCACCAATTAATTCCATTAGAGATGAAACTGCATATTAAACACAAGTTTTAAAGGAAATGTATATCGACCAAAGTGGGATCTCAGATCATAGAACATCAAAATCAATACCGACCGCAACAATAAATGAAATTTAGCTTAGAGACGCACGTATAATTCGATTACGCTATAAGGCGTAAGAACAGAAGGACAGTACAAATTTCAAAGCAGTTGCTGACCTAGTAATTGTACAGTTTCAAGAATGTTGGATTGTTTTGGAATATTTAAGGGATGTTTCTCAATTTTTAGCGTAACAAGTCTGCCCCAAAGGCTTCCACAGTCTGATCAATTAATGGCGAGGTTAATTTGAAAATCACGAAATGTGGGCTTAACGAGTAGGTTTTTGAATTGTTTGCCTTCTTAGCTACGTACAGTTATGCTATACACGTTAAGTTTATTTTAAATTTTTAAATTTAATTGTTATATTAATAACGAGACGCCAAAAAAAAAGACATAAGCTGAACAAGAAACTGAACGTTTGTTAATAATAATAAAAAAATTATTTGTCGGTTCTGATTGCTCTTAAAAATAATTAAACAAATTTGCTGAAACATCATCAAGAGTCCGATTTTTTCCATCGACCAAGAAAATGAATTACTTTCATGGCCTACTTTATAAACGGACAGTTAATTGCCGGCTGACAGTTTTGGGGTTAAAAGAGACAGTTCCAAAATTCCGTGTATGACGGGAGGATAACAAATCGTGCGTCGAGAACGCCGAAAAGTTTCGGCGAGACGAAGTTAACCCATTTTAGAAAAAAAACGTTAAACAAATACTCGAAGGAGGAGGACCGGTCAATTCCAGCAAGTTGCCACATAAAATTTAATTTCCCCACATCCATCCCATAACTCATACAAGAAGAGCCCTAAAAACCGGCAAAAAAATCAATTCGCCCAAAAGATAAACTTGTTCGGGGGATTATCATGCCGTCGTCATTATTTACCGATTGTTTCTGGAGCGGTGTACGCGAGGAGGGGCCGCGGGAAGGAAGCATTGCGTAATAGGACAGTAATTGAAGTACACGACGTGGGCTCGCAACGAGGGAAGTAATGAGTCGCACGTAATGTGTGTAAAGTCTATACATCTGAGTGATGTGTCGGGGAGACGCCAGCGTGACGTCACGAGACGTCGGCGTCGGCCGGTCCGGTCACCCCTCACCCTTCCGATACGCTATGCCGTACACTCTCTGTCCTAGACCCTACCCTACTGACAGCCTACGTTTACAAGTCATGTTTATGTCATTGCTGGTGAAATTATTATGCCCCACTATTCGAATTCACCACCATCCACGATTTACGCCCATCGATCCGATAACTAAACGGATTCTTATTTTATTAAAATTTCCCGACGGTTCGGCCGAAATTTATGTCGCACTCCGCTGATGTAATTGCTGTGAATTGCAGAAGTATGTTTATGTGCATGTCTCCCTTGGAAAATAGAATTTTGCAAATCTGTGTCGGCGAGGTTGCCAAGAAAGTGGCAAGGAATCAATTCCTACGTCCCAACAATAGGATATTTAAATTTATTAATACGATAGAATAAATATTCAAAATTTTGTTGAGATTTGCAGATTTCAATTGTTTTTCACTATGCCACAACAAATAATTCATGATAAAAAAAACAAACCCGAAAGCACAAACATTTAAAGATACGTGAGAAAAATGGGTGTCCATCAATAATCTCTAGCGTATATACAGGGTGTTTCAAACATATAAAACAGTAGTACTTGCGCTGGCAGTACATTATTTACAATTAATTAAGTAATTTTCTTTGTTGTCAGCATTACTGGTATTATTACTGTTTTTTATTGGAAATAATAATGATTATATTAAGGTAAGTTTAAATTTACTGCCCACTAATATGAAAGAACTCGAATTTTTCGTGCGAATACTGAAAACAGAATTTCAATGAAGATGTTCAAATTAGAAAAAAACTAATTGAAACTGAAAAACTAAGAATATACGTATTACAAAGAAATAACAAACACGTAAAAGGAAATCATGATCAGCCTAGAAATTGACATTTTATATTTCAATATGCCAAACACTGCAGAATAGCCCCGAAGATTTCTTCATCCGGAAAACATATCTTCCGAAAAGCTGAGGAATTTCACAGAACCTGAAGAGTAATTTTACGTTAATTTAATCGTACCTTACTTTGTTGCATTATAACTGAAGAACTTTTCAGTGAAGACTCACGAGTGCTGCAGTACACTCTGTTATAAACAAATAGCTTAAGGATAAACCAAAGAAATGCTACAATAGCTCAGCGAACTCCACAATAACTACAGCACCACTGAAAAATTTCACATACTTTCACAACTTCACAAAAACTATTAAAAATTACTAAGGAAGAACATTGGCTGAAAAGCCGGTTTAATAATTTTCGCCAGCTTAATAATTTTATCAATCTAATACAAGTAAACACACGGAACTAGCAAGTACGATGGTGAACTAGGTTTTGGTATTAGTTTTCTAAAATTTTCAATTGCGGCAAATTGATCACAGTTTACTCATTGTTTGAAGGTTTCGTTTATGAAAGCTTATAATTCGGAAAGCCTCTAGTATATCCACATAGACTAAGGAAGGTTACTACTAAAGAATTATTTATTGCATAAAACGAAAGTTGATATCAACTGTGGTATCAGCGATTTGTGGCATAAACTCAATACTGGAATTTTTCTAAGGGTTGTTAGGTGAAATGCTCCTCTTAAGTGTAAAATATGGCCCAAAACTTCGGTCGTGGTTATGGAAATAATAGTTTACAGAGTTTATATGATATCTTGACTTCAAATTCGCCGAAATTCTTTCTATAACAACCCATCACAGAAACTAAAAGTAAGTACTATTAACTCTAAACCATACTATGATAAAAATAATGGCGAGGATCTACACCCCATTAAGGAGTTTGGCCTGCAAAGCGGCAGTTCAGAACTCGTTTCCAGTATCCCGTATCCTTGCTCTTACACCCGGTTGTCGCATGCCAAATTCATGACAAGTGAGCATCGCGCAATCGACTACTGCATTATTATCCCATCATTGAATGTAGGTCACCAATTATTTAAAGCGACTGGAGAGGCCACCAGCAACGCATCGAGTCGGGGATTTAAACTTCCAACCTTTCGCACGGGTGCCCAGTGCTGTAACCACTGGACCACGCTGTCCTAAACCATACTAAAACAGCAAAATCTTACTAAATCACTTATTTGTATTTTTATTGAGTTACTATTACTTAGCGATACAGTCGTAAAAATACAACGACCAAAAACTGTGAGGCAGGAAAAACAGAAAAACCGTTGTATCCCAAATACAATTTACTTAGTTTGCAGGATGAATCAATCATTTTTCTGTATAAACTACGATTAGCAGAAAAGCTAAGAGAACAGATAACAGGAAATGCGGAAGAAATGTATAGTAAACTGAAAGACTGCCTACACCAAGTTTCTAAAGAAGCAATGGGAGAAGCTACGCTGAAAAGAACAAATTCTGGAAAATCATATTGGTGGAATGAAGATTTAGAAATATGTATCAGTGAAGGAAAAAAAGAAATTTACCTAAGGTGGTTGGCTACAGATGATCCTAGTGATAGAAGAACGTACATGAGATATAATCATATGGTAAGGAAAGTAGTAAACCAGGCAAAAAACTCATTCTGGGAAAGAAAATGCAATTAAATTAAGGGGTTGATGGGAAGCTCACGCTCTAGAAAATCGTGGAAACCCATTAGCGGATTGAGGCAAAATACTCGCACAACCAAAGGATTGAAAACATTGGATTAAGTCAATGGAAGGAGTATTACAAAGAACTTCTTACATAAAAAAGGGATGTATATAAGGAGGTCAAATATATAACAGAGCAGGTAACTGAATACCTAGACGATTTTACTATAGAAGAAGTAACACATGCTATAAAAATCATGAAAAATAATAGATCGCCTGGTCCTGGAAGTGTGCCTATCGAGTTGGTGAAATACGCGCCAACGGCAGCAATAGAGAAGTTAACTGCCTTATTTAATAAATGTTTAAGTCCCCATTTGAGTAGAAAATCGCGTATATAAGCTCGGTTTACAAGAAAAGTAATAAAAAAGATTGTTCAAATTACCGAGCAATAAGCGTTTTAGCATCGATTGGCAGACTGTATGGACGGGTCTTAAAGGAGAGGTTTGAACAAGAAATAGAAGAACTGGAAGTGCAAAATGGCTTCAGACCTGGCAGATCATGTATAGACAACTTGTTTTGTATGAAACAATTAATGGAGAAGAAAATAGCAGGTGGAAGAGAAATGCACGTAATATTTGTAGACCTCAAAAAAGCATTCGACAGTGTACCAGTAAACAAATTATGGGAAATCATGGAGACGATTTAAATAAATAAAATCTATATTAATGCTGTCAAAAAGCTATATGAAAGTAGTACCAGTTCTATAAATATGGGAGGAGTCTTGTCTGACGAATTTATAGTTAATAAAGGATTGCGACAGGGCTGCACCATGTCTCCAACATTGTTTAAGATATATTTAAATATAGCGTTAAAGATATGAACAAGGAAGTGCTTCAGAATGGTATTCGTATTCGAGAGCACGTTTACACCTTGCTCCTTGCGGACGATCAGATTGTGCTGGCTGAAGACGCCGATGATGCCAGTTATATGACGAGGAAATTAATGGAAAAGTATACAAAATGGGGGCTTGAAATCAAATTGGAGAAGACTGAGTATATGGTTATTGGAGGTCAAGACGAAGATATATTCAAGGAAGCAGGAATGATTAAGACAACAGATCATTACAAATATCCAGGAGTAACATTAACATCAGACGGCAAAGACAAGAAAGATATTTTAAATAAAATAGTACAAGAAAGAAGACTGACGCAACAACTACACTCTACTCTGTGGAACAAAGCTATTAAAACAAAATAAAACAACAATGTTCAAAACGCTAATTGAAAGTTCAATCAGCTGTAGGTCGGAAATATGGGTGATAAATAAGAGATTAGCACACAGAGTAAGTGCAACCGAAATGAATTACTGGAGAAGATGCTGCAGTGTTACAAAACTTGAGCAGGTGATGAATTCAGCGATTAGAAAGAAAATGGAAGTAGATAGAAGCTTATTTGACACTATAGAAACGAGAATATCACTCTGATACGGGCATCTCAAACGAATGGAAGAGGAGAGACTACCCCATACAATTTATACAGGGTGTATCAGAAATAGGTACAAATATTTAAGTACTATTCATTTTTCCAAAATCATTAAGTTTATTTTGTTGAGTTAAAAAATAAAATAAAATTTTGTTTGAGAACTGCTGATGATACATAGAAAATGCATTTCAACTGTAGAAGGTTATTACTTATTACCTTTTTTTTTTCACATTCATACTACCGTTCCCCCCCCCC
>JABXWE010030698.1:0-34063 GCA_014611495.1 Limonius californicus
GCGAGTTCGGCAAAAAACTAGCAGATTTATCTTATGACCCTCTATCGTTATCCGTGATAAAAGTTTCAAAATTGTAATCACGAAAAAAGTGGTACCAAAAAAACATGCGTAACTTCCGCTTCCGGTTTCGGATTTTTTTGAAAAGCTTATTTTTTCGATAAATTTTCGATACACCCCCGCATTCCAAAGCGCATCAAAATCGGAGCAATACTTTCGGCTGTAGGAGCGTCACATACATACATACGTACGTACATACATACGTACGTACGTACATACCCACGCACAGACAGACATTTTTTAAAAACCACTTTTTTGGGTTCCTAGAGGCCCAAAACGGATATTTCCGTTAAAATCTCGATTTCGAAAATTTTCATGAATTCAATACTTACCCTATACCTACAAGGTATGGGAAAGTAATATACCTATAAGGTATGGGAAAGTAATACCTATAAGGTATGGGAAGGTAATATACCTATAAGGTATGGGAAAGTAATACCCTATACCTATAAGGTATGGGAAAGTAAAAATTGAAATGTAAACTACGTTAACACCATTAATTTTTTAGGCATAACGTTGGACAAAAAATTAACATGGACACCATACCTCCGCTCACTAAAATCAGAGTGTTCAAACACATTAAATATTTTAAAAATACTAAGCAACATCAATTGGGGAGCACAACGAGAACAGCTAATTAATATAATATATATATATATATAAGGCGTTGATTCGATCCAAAATAGATTACGGTAGCGTAGTCTACTCCATGGCCAAACCTACCTCATTAAAGCTAATAGTTCCCATACATAATGCAGCAATAAGAATCGCAAGGGGAGCATTTATAACTAGTCCTGTTAACAGTATATAACGCGAAGCTGGAGAACCCTCACTTAAGATCCGAAGAATTCAACTTACGCTGAACTAAGCGGTTAACCTGACAAGTAACCCAAAAAACCCAACATATGATTTACCTTTTCCAAACCATAAATAACATAACCCAACTCAGACGTAAATCGCCCCTCCAACAAATGATACACAAATACGCGACCAAGTTCCACCTACCCATCCTAAACATCCAAAGAAAAACGTACAATGACATCCCACCGTGGATATTGAAGGAACCTCGTTACAACTTACCACTAACCCAGTACCCAAAAAATATAACATGCCCAACGATTTACCAAAAAGTATTTAATGAAATATGCAACAAATACCAAACCTTTGAACACATATACACGGACGGATCGAAAATTGAACGTGAAACGGGGGCAGCCATAATTACCAACGAAGGAAGTTTCAAATATCACATATCCAACCATACCAGCTCATACACAGCAGAAGAATACAGCATCTCAAAAAATAAACCTTGCAACTTACATGTAGCAGCAATCTCTTCTTAATGGAATTAAAAAAACAGTTTGTTTAAATAAAGTGTCGCTATGCTATCAATTAAATTACAAGTACTTAAGTCACACTTCCTAGATAAGCTAATTTTCGAATACATTTATATTTTTTAGTAATGGCAGTCACCATAGCAGATTCCTTACTTCTGTGTTGGGCCAAATGGTTATTCGTAACGCCAGTAAAGACTTTGTACGACCAATACGACCTTAAACACAGGCTGAAGATTTTTTGTTTTATACTTGCAAATTGAATTCAGAAATTTGAACAGGGTGTATCAACAGTTACAGCATACAAGTAGTGAATAAAAATCGCACTTACACTACGAATACGGCGTAACTGCAAATCTAATAATTTGTAATACATTTAGTGTCATCATATCGGAACTTTTGTTTTCTCATTTTTTGCTTTGTTATATTACTGCTTATATGTATATATTGTTACGAAAAGTTAGAAGTACAACGTATCTTATTTTTACAAATTTCAGTGTCTTAAAGCTCCTTTAGTATTTAAGAGCTAGTTATTATCATTTCAGCTTGTATAACGCAAATACAAATTAAATTTGTGTCAAATAGCCGCATGTGTGCTACAGTTTTTTTCAATTAAATTGTGTTATTTCAGCTACCGTTACAATAGCACTGCTGCTGTTCCTGGCTTTAAACATCGCTATGTTAATTATTGGAGTTATAAAGAAAGACGAATGCCCTATTGACTCTAGAATACCACTTTACCTTATTGTTGCGGGTAAGAGCATACATAATTTTCCACTTGTATTATTCCATTTAATACAATTTTTTATTGCAGGAGCCGTCGGCATAGCATCAAAATTGCTACCATTTGTTAACCGTAAACTTGAATGGGGCATAATTAATTTTGGTGTGTCAATTCTCTACCTATTTGAATTTATTTGGACTATTATAGGTAAGTCAGCAGACACTACCATCTCATTAACAAAATTTTTATTCCGTTAAAATCACCGGCAATACTAATTATTTTTTGTTAAAAAATTACAGATCTGATTACTCAAATATATTTGCATATTATCAGTTTAGTGTTGTAGTCATAATTCACGTAGAACCATCAGTTTTACAATTTATACAATTAAATATTACAGGTTCTGTTTGGGTCTACCAAATCTACAAACCAAGCTTTATTCCAACACCAGATAACGATTTTTGCAGCGAAAGTGCATACTTAATGAGTTTTTGGTTGTTAACTATCCATTGGATATTTATGGCACTGAGTATTATATTTGCGTGCTGTTGCTGTTGTTTAGCTGCTGCTTCAAAATGAAATAGTACATTTTAATTCTACTTCTGAACCTATGTCCATGTGTATATTGTACATCATGTTCTGCTTTACTACGCTCGTTAATTTTTTAAATAGTATATAAGAATGTTATTGTGAATAAGCTTTCAACGTCATATACATGACATTTTTAACAGTTATTTATTATACGTTTAATAAATAGTGGGAAGGTAAATATAGTAAGATGCGCAAAATTCGAAAGAAAACCTTGAAATGTAAAAATTACATCTCTAACTACAGTATCTCGCAAACTGTACAACCTAAATGTTGACTGCTTTGTTAATGACTCAAATTGCCGGCTTTTAAGCGTAAAGTACGTATGTTGTCTGATATTCCAGCAAACGCAAATACCTCTGTAAAAATACTTAAAGTCAATAATTTCGTTTTCTGCAATACTTACGATAAATTTACATTCGTGAGTAATATTTATTTTAACTGATAACTGGCCAAGTTTATTGTTTACTCAGTTCAAGAAACTATGTTGCATTATGCTATGGTATTTATACAACACCATCGCTGGCTCACATAGAATGAAAACAAAACGTTATCTTTTTTACTCCTTCCATATGCAGAAGATCGTTTTAATTCCTCCCATTATCCACGAAAAGAATTATTTACAATTATGTTGTATTACTGCCATGATTTTGATAAGTATATGTATTATACTAAACCAAGGGAAAAATCTTATGATTCTGTACCAAATATTCAATACTTTCTGTAGAACAAAATGAATGTATTCTTATAAATTATAATATATTTATCCAACTGATATTTTTCAATATCATTATCAAGCTGTTATAAATATACTCGTATGTATTTTGCAATTACTGCCTATACTTGTCTGAATTTGTTACTAAACCAGTTATATGAAGAGTGTCATTATTATTTTCCGGAAAGGTATGTTATTATCTTTGAATAATATAATCGTATACAGGGTGTGAGGCGGCCGTAGGCTAGTGGTTAGCGCGTTAGACTTCTACGCTGAAGATCCTAGGTTCAATTCCCGGACCAGAACATCGGATTTTTAACGGCCGTTCTCCCTCGCAAGGCAATGGCAAACCAGCTAGGTATTCTGCCTAGTAAATCTTCTTTGGAGTAGAAGTATTTACACTTCGCGTGGTTCGGAGCCCACGTTAAACTGTAGGTCCTCTATGTCTGTGACTCTAAAAACGCGCAACACAGGCATAGGAGAAAAGATCGCTACGTCTCGTAAGAGATAGAGCACTCTAAGAAGAAGCAGAATACAGGGTGTAAATAAAATAGAGATTTAAATATATATTGCAATATTCTTGAGCAATGTCTAATAATTTTGAACTAAAAAAAGGGTATCCACTTAACAGTTATATTTAGGTTATCATAATAATTATGATATAATATCGAAGTTAATCATAAAATAAGGCCATAAAGACTGTTTCATGGTTATAATACGAGTGAGGTTCGCTATAAACGTCCCAAGTAGAACAGCATTATTGAACCAATATTTTTTTCAAATATAGGCCCCGTAGTTCAAATGTTAACATTTTGCTAAATTGAATATGTATTGCCCGCTAATATAGGGTCACCATAAAAATAACATGTAAATAAATTATTTCGCAACTGTATTGCTAAAATATTTGCAGAATACATTGGATATATTTTGGTTGCCCGATGTTTTACCAATATGAAGTAAACAGGTAAAAACATTATTTGGTAACTATGTTCTAAAATATTAGCAGAATACATTGGCAATATGTTGGTTGATTAATACTGGATATAGGTTGCTCAGACATTTTTAACCAATATTTCGCTTCCTTTATTAGTTTATCATTGTTTTTGACATTTTGGTCCAAGTTTTAGTTTAGAGCTCGTTTATATAAACGGCATATCAAATTATCTATACATTGTTGCTGAAATTTTTATTATTAGAGCTACAAATTTGTTTAAATTAGACAAGAAGTGTATTTTTTATGCTCATTAAGATTCCACTTACAAAAAAAGCGATACAAAAATTGCGATTTCGAATATCATGAAACGGTTATGCCTAAAATTGAATACCCTGTATAGGTTTGTATATTTCCAAAAACAATCTAATTCGAAATCTAAAGTTGATAATAAAAGAGTGATTAATGAAATACCTTCCTAGTTAGTATCATATTGATTCATATGCTAGACATAATTTCCTAATACATTCCATTGATCACCATGAATCATTTTTTGATCCACTTTATGTTCCTATAATATTGGAGCAATTCAAAATTTCGTTTTCTTTCGGAATATTTAAAAATATACAATGTAAATCAAATACAATCATTTATGGAATATCTTGAAAATGTAGTGGCCAATTGCTTTTTTTTCATAAACAGCATCATAATAAGCATAAAACGCTATGTATTTCTTTCCTGATTTACCTAAATCTGTAAATCTAATAACAACGCAGCGCCGAGATAATCCGCTAGTGTATAAACCAGGTAAAAACGTTCACAATATGATTCTGCCATTTTCTGTATTTATTGACGTAGTATTTTTGCTACACAAGTGATCACCATGAATGCTAGATCTTGCCTGCGTTATTGATATATTAATAATACGTATAATAGTAAAACAAAATAGTTTTAGCTCTCTTTGACAGTGCTAATAGATATTCATACTCAAAACCATTTAATTACAAAATTTACGAAAATCATACTCCAATAAAATACAAATATAATCAAAACGATTTTCGGCCTCCTGCGCGGTCTGTTGCTGTACACAGGCAAGTTCCCACGCACTCTATGAACTCCTTTACCGGTCACAACAGGGAATCGTCTCCGAAGTGCTTCTGCAAATTAAAAAAAACAAAGTGCTTCCAAAGGAATATCGGTATTTAATTCTCTTTCTAATTAAATGATTTTGTTGAGATATTAGCGTACATATCTCCTTCTGGAAGCCATCAAAGTTTTAATACAGGTTTTTTAATGAACATTGGAAAACTATTTTCAGTGCTTAAAACTTTAGCAAAGAAGATACTGCACGTGGCAAATTATTTGGGTAATATTAATCCAACTTTACAATAAATAGTAATACCATGCGATATAAAAAAAAACAACAGCAAATTACCCTTTAATGTTTAATAACTTTTAGAAAGACACTGTCAGCAGTCTTATAAGTTTTATTTGGATGGTTTGAATTTTAACAAATGAAACTACTATAAATTTTCTTTAATTGTCGATGCTTTTTCATGTGCCGGTCAGAGATTGCCTTGAAGAGAAAATAATATGTGAATCATACAAAACTGTTAAACCTCTGTTTCAATAAATGTATAGATACCGAGAACTGTAATAAAGATTAAAATATAGAATGGAGGATTGCCTATAGAGGGTGTCCCAAAACGTACTGATAATATTTCAAAGATGAATTCCAGAACTTATTTAGAGTCGAGAAGTCCATATAAACATATGTCCTAAACGTAACCGTTAACGAGTTATTGTTTATTTCATAATTTATGTGGCTTTTAGTTCAACGCATTTTATGAAATAAATCATTGTTTAATACAGTTATATTATTTTATTTACAAAAAATATTCAAAATTATCTCCTTTGTGTTTGATACAGAAAGCCGCACGTCGCAGAAGAATTCGCGTTCTTAATATAGTTGCCGGGTTATTCCTAATAATATCGGCAGCCTGTTGTATTCTTTGGCGTAATTCTTTTACCGTGTGCACTTCAGTTGCATAAGCAATCTGTTCCATATGACCCCAAAGATAAAAAGCTAATAGAGTGAGGTCCACCGAACGTGATGGCCATACTACGAGTTCTCCTATTCCAATCCATCTTCGGAAAATGTGCGTTAAGCCAAGCTCTAACACGAAGACATTGATGTGCTGGTGCCCCATCGTGTTCATACCACATTGCACGTCTTATGTTTAATGGCATATCTTCCAGTAATAAGAGTAAAGAGTTTTCTAGAAAATATTTGTAATTCCCATTATACAAAGGGTGTGGCAGTACAAATGGTCCAATCAGACGATCATTAAGAATACCAGCTATCATATTAACACTAAATCTATGTTTAAAATGCGAGCGTCTTCTTAAATGAGGATTTTCTGCAGCCCATTTATGAAAATTATGATAATTATTGATCATCTCATCATCTGATTCATCTCGTGTGAAAGAAGCTTCATCGGTCTATAAAATATGCGGTAGGTTTTGATTAAGTAGTACCCAATTACAAAATCTTAAACGAGCTTCAGAATGATTACCTAGAGCTTGAACTCTTTGATGATGATATGGATGTAAGCGAGCACTCTTTATTATTCTCCAAACCTGGTTTCTACATATTCCAGTACGTAATGCAATTCTTTGCACATTTAAAGACGGATCTTCTTGTAATAAATCAAGAACTTGTTCTTCATCGTTTATGGGTCTACGGACAACTCCTTGGCCGACTGCATGTCTTGCTTTCAAAGTGCCATGTTCCCTCAGCTGACGTGAATTAAAGAAACCTGCACGCGTAGGCAGTCTTCTATTGGGATATCTTCTACGATATTTTTGTTGTACTGCTAAAGCATTTCCATCACACAGAACGTAAACATTATGAATATCTGCATATTCTTCATTTGAAAATAACATTGGCGTTGTGAGCCACTTGTGAATTACAATGGGAATAAGAATACAAAGAAGAAGCCGATAAGTACCACAGTCATAAACTGACAAGTTACAAACAATAATTTGTTAAAACGATGTTCAAATATTACCAAACAAAAGACGCGATCATGGCAATTAGATTAGTATTTCAGAAATCCGTTGAACTAAAATTTTAGCCACATAAATTATGAAATAAACAATAACTCGTTAACGGTTACGTTTAGGACATATGTTTATATGGACTTTTCGACTCTAAATAAGTTCTGGAATTCATCCTTGAAATATTGCCGGTACGTTTTGGGACACACTGTATAGCTTATTTTTGAGAGTATGGGAATTCAATTCGAATTGATCACTTCCGCTTTTTACTTAAGAGGTATACACCACAAATACACAACAATTTTAAAACAGTAGCTGCCATGAAAAGAAATAATAAAAAAACCTATAGCGCAGTTGTTAATGAAGTTATTTTTGTTATGCTACTGAATTATTAACTAAACGTATTAAAAAAACCACCAGCTTAGTTTTTGTCGAAACTTTCCAATTTCAAAATGCCACCACCACTAATTACTAAGCAATAGTGAACTGTGCAATGAATACGGGTGGAAGGTTACAAAACAACTCTGTGACGCATCCCTGGCTAAGTCGAAGATAGTTTAAGAAGAGGTGGACTTTACATTTTCAACAATAAGATGTAAAATTTTCAAAGGAGTAACTTTTTCCAAGAATACACCTTGTCTACCCAAGTATGATATTGAACAGTTATCAAATGAGGAGATATCCAGTTTCTGTTTCTCATTCCAATCTACAATCCCTTGCGTTCTGTCCTCATGGGGTGTCTGAAATGTATCTTCTTCTTCTTTTTCTTAATCTTTCATTTAGACTTTAAACCTGTATACATTTCTAAATTGTATAGTTGGTTTACTGGTTTTAAAATCATGATTGAGATAAGGATATAAATGAAGTGATAAAAACGATCAACATTTAAAACCTGCAAAGAGTACAAGGTAGTACTACACTGAATTAAATCAAGTGCTTTATGTTAACCATACCCTGTTCTTAGTGAGTTATTATATATTGTAGTGATAAAAGGGCTTTATATTTTGCGATAATATAAAACTTCCCATATTTTATTGTTTCCTAAATTATTAAGTTTTGGTTTTAAAGAAATTATGAAATCTGAGAAGGCGGACAATTACAACCATTCCGCGTGACTATGGCGGACATATTAATTACATATTGGCCTTCCAAATTTTAAACAACATTGTAAATCGTATGCAAGTCAAACATTGGCTGTAGCTCGGAGTACGAACATTTCGTGGAAACTACTAATACTGTATTGGTTAAACATTGGATTTTCAACTGTGTACGTATAGGCCCTCAAAGGTATATTCAATATTTGATGCTATATACAATTCAAATATACGTTTTTGCATCGTTCACAGATATTACAGACATTTAACCAAACTTTATTCAATGCTTCTACAGACATGTTATCGAGCCAATATTGGTAGAACATTGGATAAAAGAAAACGGGCAATAAAATGTTCAGTCAAGAAACTAATATAAGTTAAATATTGGTACTATACAAGTTAGATATTGTATGCTACGCGGGGTTCTTTGTATTGAAAAATGTCAATGTATATAGAAACTGACAACCGCGCAACATCATTCTAGTATTGCTCAATACCTGAGCATACTGTGCGTGTACGGGTCCTGGTAACATTGCTAAATTTATATCTGATTTTACGGAAAAGCTGAACACGGAGAAAAACTGCGATTAACACCCTGTGCAATGAAACTCAAAATAGTTTGTTCGATTTCAATAGGGAACAACAAATAATTTATTTTATTAATCGCTCAATTACTAATAACAATCGCAAAGAGGAGTCTTTGACTATATTTTATAGTAAGTTGGAATGTACATTCACGTAAGACTCAAACGCAAATTAACCAGAGGAAACGTAAATCATTTAAAAGAATTTTTGCAACGTTTGTTCGTGGAATAATATTATTTTATCTCTTATTCATTTTAGCCTAATCAATGTTTACATAACGTGTGTGTACTACAGATAGTGAAATAAGATTGTACTAATTACTGCGCATCCAATATAAGTGGTCATATTAGTAACAAAACAAATTTTAATGTTGGCAGTTGACTATCAAAACCGCAAAGTAGATCTCACTCATTTAAAATCAATAAATCAATTTACTCTCCATACATATTGGCAATATAAATGATTTCATTTAATAAAAGCATGCATGTATTTAATGTGTTTTTACTTTATCTGCCATTTCTGTAGCACTATCAGTACTAGTAAAATTATTGATTTTTGATAATAAAACATTTGTTATATCGGCCAATTTGTCTAAGTTGTGCATTTAATTACAAATTTGTAATATGTAATACCACACCTATCAAATTTTCTGACATTACAGACACTTCTAGCTAGGCCGCAATATTACCAACAGATGAGTACCAACCTGAAAAATAATTCCGAATTACAGGTAGTATATTAACATTAGTAAGAAGATCCGGAAATACAGCACTCGAAGAGAGAGAAAAGGCTGAACGCTTTAAAATTCTTGTGCTGCAACCCATCACACAGGAGCCCCTAATCCAACTTTGACAACAGTGACATCTAAATTTCTAAAATATTATATATCTCGGTCGTTTGGATTCGATGTTAAACTGTAGGTCTCCTTGTTTCAACCTTAATGCCGAAAAGAAGCACGTCACAAAAAAGAGTGCCGATGCCCACAAATGAAACATAACGGCCGGTAACAACAATTTATTTATTAATGACGCGATGATTAAAAAAGTATACAATTTAATCTGCAGTTTTCCTTGGGTCGGTATCTCCTTTATTTCAGAAAACACTTTATTAGTAATTCTTGACTAGCATTCCTGTAATAGTATAAAATATCAGATATTTGCACGTTTCGAAGATATTGATAAGATCATAATTGAGCTAAAATGGTAAACGCATCATACGATTTCTTAATGTCATACTTAAATATAATTCTAAAAAAATTTAAGTATTGTTATTTACTGGATTATTTTTCCTGCTAAAACTTTTAAAATCATTTTTAAAAAACAATATAGCATGTGTACTCTATTTTCGAAACATACTATCTTGTGAGGTATGCCACATACTCTTTGGTCTTTGAAATTCCTTAAGGAACGTAGGGTTCTTGGAAGCGTTTCTATAGCAATGATGAATGGTAACAAGGTTTCTAGCCTTGTCACGTATAATAATCCATATTATATCATTATTAGTACTAAAAAAGTTCATTGTTTATTAAAAAATAGAAGAAGGGAAAATCATTGTATCGAATGACAAACTTGCTAATTGAACCATGAGACAGGAATGGTTTGCTACAATAAATGTAGACATCAAGAATATTCAAAGACATATTTACGATCTTTATACCTACTAATAAGGTAAGTGGTAAAAATACTTTATCAGATAATAATTCAGATAATTCAGAAACTGGTTAAAGCAATCGCGCGACGACTGGCCATATATGCAGCCATCGTAATGTTGTTATGAACCTTTAGACTGATGCCTCACCTTCTAGTAGTGATCGAAAAGTCCTACACTAGTTTAGGAAAACTTTCAAAGTCATAACATACACTTTAAAGATGGACACAAAGCAGATGTTCAGGAAAATATAAGAACTTCAAATTAGCAGTTTCTCTTGACAAACTTTAACTCTTGGATTCTCTTGAAAGAAAAAGAAGCTAATTCAAGGTTAGTATTATATTAACAACACACTAACGGGCTAAATCGAGTTACAAACAAGTATTAAATTATGAATATAGTATATAACTATATTATCTATATATTGTCACACACTGAACCACAACATGTAATCTGTTAGATAAACGTAGATCAAAAATAACTACGTCTCGAATGAAATATTTCAGGAAAACTACTGGAAAAGCTAGAGAGATCTAGTAAAAAACAAATATATAGGGAAGGAAGTACAACTACCATTAGTGAGTGATAGAAATGAGAAATCTGAGATGGTTGGGTCATCTCATAATACTGCAAGAAGGAAGAATCCTCAGTAACATGGTAGTAATAGGTCTTCTTAATAATATGTTACTGACCAATGTGCTACTAAGCTTATTTTAGTCTTCATAACGTGTTGCTAAGCTTATCTGTCTTAACAATGTGTTACTGAGGTTATCTCACGAATAACGTATTATTGGTTTGTCTCAGTGTTAACGATATGCTACTGAGATACTCTCAATCTTATTAGCGTAATACTTAGCTTATCTGAATCTTAATATTGTCTTCGAATCATTTAAATCTTAAAAATATGTTAGTGTGGTTGCTACAGAGTCAATAATCTGCTACTGCGATAGTTTTACTCTTAGTAAGGTGTTAATGATAATGTGTTACGGGGCTTATACACTTTTAATAATGTTGCTGGACTAGTAGTAGTCTTAATAATGAGATGCTCAGATTGCCTCAGTTTTAATGATGATTTATCGTGTTGCTCTCATTCTTAATAATATTTGACTGGGCTTGTTCCAGTCGTAATAATCTGTCAAAGAGCTTGACCTAAATAATATTAATGTATTACTTGAGTTGTTTTAGTCTTACTCATGTACTTTCCAACCACGTGGAAGCACGCTCACGTTTTACTTTTTCCAAAGCCTGGAAAAACCCACAAAGACCCAGCCAACTATCGGCCAATAAGTCTGCTGCCAACACTATCAACATTGTTTGAAAAAGTGATTCTTGACCGCCTATATTAATTTCTCGACCGCAAGGAAACTCTACCACCTTTTCAGTGCGGATTCCGTAAAAAGCATTCGACCATCCATGAGCTATCTCGAATATCAGAACTGATTGAAAAAGGCTTTGAAAACAAACAGCATACTGTAGTGATATTTCTCGACGTAGCCCAAGCGTTTGACCGAGTATGGACCAATGAACTACTATACAAAATGCTCAAGATTACTACACCTACTTATCTGTTATGCATAATTAAATCGTTCCTATCCGACCGTTCCTTTGCAGTGCAAATCAACTCAACACTCTCCAAAAATAAGAATATAACCGCTGGAGTGCCCCAGGACGCAATATTAGGTCCTACGTTGTTTAATATATTTGTTCACGACCTGCCAGTGCCTAACAACTCGACTGTAGCTATGTATGCAGACGACACAGTGTTACTTTCCCAAGACATGGACATATTAACAGCCGTTCAGCAACTGCAAGAGAGCTCCACAGCTATTATTAATTGGTTCTACATATGGTGCATTACTCTCAATACAACTAAATGTGAAACAAAGATCTTCACCCTACGAGGAGCGGCATTACCACCTAATATAACAGTAAATAATCAGCAAATTGAATGGAACCGCACAGATAGCGCTGTTAAGTACTTAGGAGTATATCTCGAGAAGAAACTAACTTGCGCTCTTCATATTAACAAAAAATTAAACCAGACATACACAAGATTAGCAATGCTCTATACCATACTTAACAAAAAGTCAGCCTTGAAACATGAAGTTGGTATACTGATATACGAGTCCATTTTGAGACCAATAATCCTCTACGCTTGCCAACTGGAAAAATAAAGATAGAAGGTTGGGTAGACTATTTTAGTAATTTATTTAAAGCAGACAACGAACTAATCGAAGACAACAATCCACGAATAGAAAATAATGAAGAAATAAAAGTGGAAGCAAAAGATATTGCAGAAGCCATGAGGAGACTAAGGAATAGGAAGTCGACAGGGGAAGACGGGATAGCAAACGAGCTACTGAAGTATGGAGGGCAGGCACTAGTTCTGGAAATGACAAAAATGATACAAAAGGTGTTTGAACAACGTAGAATACCAGACAAGTGGAGAACAGGCATATTAATACCCCTGTTCAAGAAAGGAGATCCACAAAGACCAGAAAATTACAGAGGCATAAACCTGCTTAACACGAGCCTAAAGCTTACGACAAGGATTATAACTACAAAGATTAACAAACGGACAAATTTTAATGATGAACAGCAAGGCTTTAGGAAAGGAAGGTCATGTTTAGATGCCATATTTATAGTAAAACAGATCAATGAAAAAGCTCTAGAATTTAATAAACCGGCCTTCATGTGCCTCGTCGACTTGGAAAAGGCATTCGATAGAGTTCAGCTTAATGACGTTCTAGACATATTATTAGAAAGACAAATACCCACCGCTATAGTAGATGCAATCAAGGATATATACCATAACAACACGGTCAAAATCCGAACAAATGTAGAACTTTCAGAAAACATTACAATCGGGAAAGGTATCAGACAAGGGGACTCTCTGAGCCCTATGTTATTCAACCTAATTATGGATAAAATAATAGATAGCGTCAGAAATCTAAAAGGATATAAAATGGGCAGTGAAAATATAAAAATTGTGTGCTATGCGGACGACGCTATACTGATAGCAGAAAATGAAGACGACCTTCAAAGACTTCTAATGAGATTCTAAGAAACTGGCGAACAATACAATATGAGAATAGCTATAGAAAAAACTAAAACTATGGTGATTGCGAAAGAACCAATAAGATGTAAGTTATCAATTAAGACAGAACAATAGAACAGGTAATGGCCATAAACTACTTGGGCACAAGAATTAGCAGTTATGGAAATACACAAGCAGAAGTGAGAGAACAGACTCACAAAGCAAGTAGAATATCAGGATGTCCTAATGGGTCAATTTGGAAAAACAAACATTTAAACATAGAAACAAAAACAAAAATCTACAAAAGTGTGATAAGGCCTATTATGACGTACGGCGCCGAAGCAAGATCCGAAACAGTGAAAACAAAGCAAATGTTAGAAACAACGGAGATGACAGTATTAAGAAAGATAGCAAAAAAAACAAGGCTAGACAGAGTACGTAACACTGAAATCAAAGAAATGTGCAACATACAACCAATCACAAACTGGGTTGATAACCGAAGGAAAGAGTGGAACGCGCATGTTACAAGAATGCATAACTCAAGAATAGCAAAAATTGCTAGAGACAAATCTCCAATCGGAAGAAGTATAGGCCGACCCAAGAAACGATGGAGAGACAACTTGGGGGGTGGTTAAAGAACAGACAGAATTTGTCTATAGAGAAGAAGAAGAAGAAGAAGAAGAAGAAGAAGAAGAAGAAGAAGAAGAAGAAGAAGAAGTCTTAAACACTTTATAAACTGTAGGACATTTCTGGATTCGCTCACTTTTTCAGGTGTAGGATACGCCCTTTCAAAGTATTAAAACATTTGGCTAATTATCACTTTACAGCTCTAAAGAATATTATAAGTCATTTCAGGTGCTTCACAGAGTCGACATAGGTTGAGATAATAATAATAATAATAGCGTTTATTTTAGCTGTATTACAAACAGGATAAAAATCCCAATTACATACAAAACAGCATTAGTCAGTCATAAAAAAAAATTTACACAAATTTACACAAATTAAGACTAATAGCAAACAATTTAAAAAGATTTACAATCTATATGAACTAATGAAGCAGTTAAAATTCTTGTACAACACAGTTAAACAATGAACTTTTACTCATGGTGAACATATCGATCGCTGGATATTGTTGACAGCAGTTATTACATACCCTTAAACATTTATAAACTACAGATGTTGAGATCGGCACATTCAGTACTTTAGTTCTGTGGCGCAAGCGCATATCAGGTACATTTAAAGATATTAGTGTTAATAATTCGGGCGCGGTCAGTCTACTAGTCATAACGTTTGATATAAATACTACTATTAGTAGTTGTCTTCTATTTTTCAAGCTCATAATCTGAAATTCTTTTAACTGGGTTACATAAGAAACAAGAAATGGATAATAGTTCAGTTTACGATAATACGCAGTTCTCAACAATCGTTTTTGGACTTTTTCAATATTATTGGCCTGACATTCAGCAGTTGGATGCCAGATTACACAGGCATATTCTAATACAGACCTCACCAAACACATATATAGTTTTATTATAGTGTTGAAATTGAATAATCTACCCTCTCTCAGTACGAATGCTAACATACGATAGCCCTTTGCAACCACTGCATTTACATGACTTGTAAAATTGAGACTGGAGTCAAATATTACCCCCAGATCACGTATTTCTTGTACCCTTTCCAGATTCGAGCCATCTACTTTATAATTGAATTTAAAAATTGTTTTTTTTCTAGTGAAAGTTACATATTTGCATTTACATATATTCAGACACAGCTTATTCATTTTGCACCAGTTGTAAACATTATCAAGATCAGCTTGAAGTTCAAAGCAGTCTGTTTCACTTTCAATTTCTTTGTACAATTTTAGGTCATCTGCATATATAAGGCATTTTACATGATTTAGACAATCAACTACATCATTAATAAATACAATAAATAAAAGTGGCCCCAAGATTGACCCTTGAGGGACTCCCGAGGTTGCAATAAATTCATCTGATCGATTGTTGCAAATATTAACATACTGTATTCTTTCCGACAAGTAAGAGCCGATTAGAGCTACATCATTTTCACTAAAGTTATACATTTCTAGTTTTCTTAATAGTATGGAATGATTTACCTTATCAAAGGCTTTACTTAGGTCGGTATAAACTACATCTAGTTGCAAATTTTTATCAATAGAAATCCCAATTTCATGAGACATGTTAAGCAGATTTGTAATTGTCGATTTACCTTTAACAAACCCATGTTGCTGCTGTATTATTACAGGCGAGACATGAGCCGAAATTTTGTTACACAGGATCCTCTCAAAAATCTTAGAAAAAGCAGATAGCACTGTGACCGGTCTATAGTTGGTAATATTACTGGGATTGCCGCTTTTATGCACAGGTGTAATGCGGCCCACTTTTAGCTTGTCTGGGTAAACACTTTTATTCACCGCCTTATTAAATATATCACCCAAAGGTTTAAGTAGCATTTCACAACATCCCTTGAAAAAGTAAGCTGGAATATCATCATGGCCAGTCGCAGCCCTGGGACGTAGTAATTTGATCGCAGAGCGAATTTCTTCTTCCGTCACCGTTTTTATATTTAGCAAGTCCAAGTTGTAATTTCCTCCATTGCGGTCTTCTTTATTCAAACGACTTTCTTGCTCACTTGCGTACACTGACTTAAACGTGTTTGCAAAAGCCTCACAAATTTCTTTACCGTCGCACAATTCCTTGTTATCACAATAAAATGATTGAGCAATTTTGCTATTATTGCGTTTCCTTTTTACATATGACCAGAAAGTTTTCGGATCTGTTATGATATCTTCCTGGGTGGTTTGTAGGTAGCTTAAATGAGCCTTTGTGATGAGTGACTTTATTTCCGTCCTTAATGCTTTAAATTTCTCAAAGTATTCATTTTGTCGTACCCCCGGTTTTATGTATTTTTTTCTATACCTATCTTTTTCCTTTATTTTCCTTTTTATTTCAGCCGTGAACCAGGAAGGGAATTTCCCTTGTTTTGTGGTAGATATTTTTGGCACTGTTCTATCAAGAGTGTCATATACATATTTGTAAAATTCATCTACCGCTGCATTTACATCGCCGCAATTTAACACATTTTCCCAATCACATTGGTTTATGAGCTTATACATTTCCAAAAAATCGGCCTTCTTATAATTATATTTGTATAATACTGAGTTACCTTTTCTGCCACCGCTAGCGTGTGGGCCCCTTATAATGTTAAACGAGATTTCCAAAGGAGGATGATGGTTATCTACTGGCAGCAAGGGAAACGAGCTTTTTCTCACTTTGGCGTCATTCAAATCTGTAATTACTAAATCCAAAGTTCTTCCTAAACTATTTACACAATTATTTATAGACGAAAAGTCATATTTACTTATAAATTCATTTAAAAGTTTACACTTATTGTTACCGTTATTTAAGTTAAAGCTCGACCCATTGACTTCAGGCAAATTAAAATCACCCAGAAAGAAGACATAATCAAAACTGATGCTATCTAGCACACTTTCAACATCATCCAAGAGAGATAGATATAATTGAAAATCACATTGGGGCTTTATATAAACACAACAGAAAACTATTTTTAGGTTAAATATATTTACCTTGACGTATAAACCCTCATAATTTGGATTTTTCATATCCCTGATGAGATTGGATTTGTACGTTTTCTTTACCATAAATAAAACGCCGCCACCACGTGTCATACGAACCGTATCATAATCACGGTCTCTACGAAATACATTGTAGCGAGAATCACTGAGTTCGCCTTCACACACTGTGTCATTAAGCCCAGATTCGGTAATAGCTAAGAAATCAAAATTTTCACATTGAAGCGAATTATTAAAATCTTTCAGCTTGGTTCGAAGCCCTCGAACATTTTGATAGTAAATTCTTATATTTTTTGTCAGATTCGCTTTAGTGACCCGTGAAGAATTCCATTTTTTGTCTTCTGGCACGAAAAAAATTGAACTTACTTACGTTTACGCCTTGGAACCATTCTTTAGGGTCCCATATTTTATCTTTTAGTCTCAGAGGTACCCCCACCTTGAAGGAACTAATTTTTGTGTTGGGATTTTTAGATTTTATTTTTTCGCATACAATATCTTCTTCCTGATGTTTTTTTTGTAGATGTTGGAGTAAATCTTCCGCTGGTAAATCTTTCTGTAAATTTGAAACGTGAATCCAAAATCTACTTCTTTCACTCGGCGCCACTGCTTTAAATTTCACCTCATCCTCCGCGATTTCTGCTGCACCACTGATAAGCTCCCTCTTTGTTTTCATTTCTTCTCTAAATTTATTTTCCTTGTATCGTACTTCATTCCATTTGCCATCTGTTTGTAGGCTACTTTTTTTTAAATCATCATTTAGATCACTATTTAAATTTATAATTTTATCCGCTACTTTCTCAGCATACGACACCTGATCATCTGCTCTATCTGTAGTATTTTTCGAGTTGGTCGGTTCCAGGTGACGAGCAACCCGCGGTTGGGAGATTCCTGGCCCAGCTGGAGGAGCCACGTTCAAGTTCTCCCGTAGTTTCGGCCCCCGTTGAACTAACCTCACTTTACCTGGATGTTCGAGTTCTTCAATTCGTTTTTTTAAATTTGTAATAATCTCATCCTTCAGACTGATTATATCCTCTTTAGCACTTATTACTTTAAGGAGTGCTAATATTTCAAATTGGTGTAGATTTTCTTTGTTGTCACTGGCAAGGTCAACACTCGAGCTGGCCCAGAGATCAATTTTACAACATAGCACTGTGTCTTTATCAACTTTCTTAATTTTCTTTTTTTCAGCACAACTTAGGTGAAAGAAAGATAAACAATTTCTACACTTCACTCTTTTATTTACCGTATTTGCATTGCAAATCCCACAGGGATATTTCTCACCTCCCTCTACATCCGCCATTGCGGACCTGGCAAATTAGTAGGAAAATGTCCAGTTAGAAGGTAAGTTATCTTCTTTAGCTCTTGTTTCGTGAGTTCGTGCAGATTGTGTGCTTTGTTTAACGATTGATACATACCTTTTTTCGCCTCTTTTGAACCTGGAGTGTTGTTCCACTTTTGGACGATTTCCCATTTTCAGCTTAATGTGTTTTGCAATACCACAGAAAGATTCTGAACCAATAAAATGACACTCCCCACCGGATTTGGCAAGGCGATTAGTTGTCATATATTTAGTAATGTTTTCATGTCATCAAGGATACCTTTGCTTTTTGGTCAGCTGTTGACAGGTTGTAAAAAGAAAAGGTTGTAAGTGTTCTATTCACTCTAAAGATGCAAGTTGCAATGTCTTGCGAAACGTTAGTTTGTATGGGTTCACAAACAGCTAATAGGCATAAACTGACTACGTATTATTGTCCTGGGAAACAAAATACATTAAGATCAAATCCTTGTCCGCTCAAAGGTGTAAACAATCTAAGCACACTGCCCTGTATAGGTAGGCAGGGCCTACGAACAAATATTGCTCAAACTTCTAGAGCAACTGCTTGTAAAGGCAGACAAGCTACAGGTCGGTCCTTATCTGATAACGCTGGGTGTAGTTCCCAAATGACGACGCGGTCTAAGTCGAAAGTAAATTGTAATCTTGACAGGGTATATTATGTTGAAAGGTAAGTAATAACTTTAAAATGATATAAACGGGTTCTGCATTTTATCCCGAAGACATTCCAAGTTATGAGTTTTAGTCTCATCTTCAAATTTAATTTATTAGTGTAAATTATAGATAGGATATTAATATCCCTTCTTGTATTTTAGATGTATATCAAACGAATAAAACAATTTGAATTAATTAACTCCAACTCACTTCTTAGGATATATTAATTATAATATTGTAAACATTCCACAATACCGCACAAGTACCATTGTTTGCAAATAGAATTTTGTGTCCCAGAATAGTGGAATCATACTTCTTCTGGTAATGAAATATTTATTATGCTCAACGCTTTTCCAAAACTTTTGTTCTTCGAATTCCTAGGCCATCTCTACGCCACTGAAAGAAGATTAATTTAATGGCTGTGAGAAAACCGTTTTAAACTCGTCTTTTCCGAGCTGAACGGTTCAGTCTGAACATCGTTTACTGGGAATTAAAAACAACTTTATTAAGGAATTTCTTCTGCCCTTCTCTTATATCCATCGGTTATAAATCGTTGCGCCTTCACCGCGCAAAAGGAATAAAATGAAAAAATAAGCATATTTTCCGTCGCGTTGAAATTTCAGTTTTACAAATGACAGGTCGTTATTAGACATAATTCATCAAGTTGTATACAATCAACGTTTCCGCTGTAGCATACATATTTAATTTGTATGGGGATGTATTTATGAAGTTGTTTTCGCGATTTGAGTGGGATTTAATTGTGTATTTTACTATTTTTATACCCGAAGGAAGGGGCGGATAATTTTCATGTTTAACGAGACTGTTTCATTTTCGTTCGCTAATTGATCTAAAGCTCAGTTAAGAAAATATACCAATGCAGAATGCAAATGTTTTTTATACATTTAAGGTATATCATTTAACTGGAATTTAAATATTGCTGAATGAAACAGCACACGGGAGCCTAAATTATCCTATCAAGATGGTATTGGTTTATCGAATGTATTGTATACGTTATGTAAAAGTTGTTGGATAAGGATTTCGAAAACAAGATACCTATTTATAACATAATAATAATAATACATTGCTGAAAATATATATACATTTTGAGCAATCATATATCAAATAAATTAGAGTAGTTAAACCTATTCGTTGGGCGCCTTTTAAATATATCAAAACTATTATCAAGATAACTCACTCTACTGTGAATCCGATAATAAACAAATCAACTTGTAAGTTGTCTAACCATCACATAAATCAAATAAATTTTGCACCAACCTGTATAAAACTATCCCAGGGTCACTGTTATAACTGGAGCAAACTGTGTACACTCGAACGCTAGGGAAAAAGGTAAACACAAAAAGACACAGACACAAAAGAAATTCGTACTATACTAAATTATTATTAGAAAAATTCAAATCAGAATTATAAGTGCCTTCTTTTCCAAGAAAACAAAATACCTTTCAACAAAATTTACAAATGACAAACAACTTTAAACAAATAATTAACCTTTAACTTTATAAAATTCGCTTATACACGAAACCCCACCTTTTTCACTATAGCATTGATGAATGTGAATTTAACCTTGATGAAACTCCCAGGAATGCTGTCACTTTTATATCTTCGCGCTGCCATACCAAAAGTTGACAGCAAACTCCGGTCAGGTAAAGACGTTTAAAGAATTTGGTGCAGCAAAACGTTCTTTATTTAAATTAAAATTCGAGCCAACAAGTAAGTAGATTAAGTTCACATTAATTTCTTTAATTCGAATAAGCCGTAAAATTTCTTGTAATTCTCGCTTCGTTAATAACAAAAATTATAACCTCCAAATTGATTTGTGGAAAACTTTTATGATAGATCTTTTATAAATATTTAAATAAAGTAGCACTTTTATTTGTTTTTTATATTTAAATAATGATAATTATTCATATTTAAATCTTGTTAAACTTGTAGATATAGAGTTATAATAGAAGAACATTAAAATTTATGTTTGGTTTACATACCAGTATGGTTGACCAACAAACAATAAACAAAACAACGATCGGCAACAAAAGATGATCAGGGGACGCTAACTTCCAAATCTGCGACGAAATTTCTAATTTTCTTGGGAATGCTCAAAATCTCGGCCATAATTACAAAAAAACAAGTTCGAGGATGTACTCAAACACTAAACACTTTGATGTATTGCTAATAATAATAAATGGGCACTCAATTAAATAAAGCGGCCAACAAACGTGCGGTCTAAAAGATGGAAATTTCTCAACTGCTTCAACTTTTTAATTAACACAACTCCTATCTCCCTCGTTGCTAAGGAAACCGCATACAAACAAACAAATAATGCTACCCAAACAAAATCAGCCAATCAGGGCAAAGCATTAAACGGCCAAACTTTATCAAATTCTTATCAATTGAAATAACTTTCTTATACATTATCTAACATTAAAAATCAAAACACCACTGGTTGTACATTAAAATATAAACTTTGATACCTCACTTGGTATATGTTTGAAAATGCATTAGAAATTCACAAATATTTTTACAATAATTTTTAAATAATTTCTTAAAACTAAATTATGTGTTTAACAAAATCAACTAATGACTTATTAACATACTCTGGCATATCACTATAAACATACTTTTCCCAAAAGAAAAGCATAAAGCTCACAAAATTACAAATTAGTATGTAACTGTCAAACTGATTACATTTTTACTTGTATTTTATTATTTACAGCTCAAGAATCCACAAATAAAACAAACCGAGAACCTAGAATTCAAGGTTACACAGAATTACGATGTGAATTTAACATCGGAAACTACAAGGTCAAGCTGTATTCAATCCAAATGTGGTTAAACAATCCATTTTTGCAATTTGCAGCATAATATAGCTTTACTCAAATTAGTAATAAGTTAAATTATCTTCATAAGAGCTTTTCTTGTAACACAGCAATATATTATATAGTAAATAATATCATAGGTCCCGGGTATGACGGTAAACTACGACCAATAGCCGACCGATCATATATATAAATTGGCAACTTTACACGTCCAACAGTCTCTGGAGAGTGGAGCAGCTAGTAGCAGCTTAGGGTACTCTCTTTCCGTAGGGTGAGAAACCGCCCTTAAAGACCGATGAACCATCGTAATGGTCAAAAACATAAAATCAGGCAGGCAGCGGGATGATAGTTAACTATAGACGTAATAGGTGACATACGAACCGGCTGGCAACCACAATGGGTCCGGGTTATCTGTTATGAAATGTTCTACCGGGCAAGCGAGTCTAGGCAACCAGGCATCACATGCGAAATATGTTGCTGGAAGGCAGGTTCTGCTAAATGAGCGTCAAAAGATCAATATGGCTACATGGAACGTTAGAGGTCAGTTAAGTTAGGTAAAATATTGAGGTATGATGGCTATCGGAAACTCATTGGATCGGTCAAGGATATGGAACTGGCATGTACGGTCTAGGAACGACAAATCCCAGAGGAGAACGACCCGTACAGATCGTAACGGATAACAATCTTGTCAGAATGAACACTATGTTCAAGTACCATCCACGACGTCTTTCAACATGGATTTCTCCAAATTTGAAATATAAATATCAGATTGATTTTATATTAAGCAGTCAAAGATGGAGAACTTCAGTATCCAACGTCAAAGCGAAATCCTGTGCAATATGCTCGTCCGACCACAAACTATTAAAAGCTGAGTTTAAGATAAAGCTGCAGACAAAAACAAAAACAACAAAAGAAGGCACAGCCAGAGCCAATGGTATATCAAAATGCGTTATGAACATTTGAAAAACCAGTATTCACAGATTACGCAAACAAAACATGGATTACAGCAACAATATGGGTTCATAAGGCATTAAAAACTTATTTTAATAATAATAATTTTTCCAATTTCAATATACAACCATCAGTACTTTCAAGCGTACACAACATTGGATCAGAATACAACCTACTAGCTTGTAGAACAAAGCTGACAAGCCCAATTTTAAGTAAAGATCTCTGAAGTAACACGATTAAACAGATTAAGTAAACGTACATGTAAATATGACAGAAACTAACAGATTACCCAGGTATGCGCACAGATGGAACACTATGCCAATCGCAGTTAATCTCGGAAGCTATTTGATAAAGTTAGATATCTGTCGCAGGAATTTAAGCCACAAACACAAATTATTAAACATGAGTATGGCAATACAATAGCTGATGCAGAAGGTATTGCTAAAGTTTGGAGAAGATATTGTATTGATTTTTTTAATAGCAAGAAGACCCATCGGGATACAAGGAGCGACTTCAACAAAGCGGAATATATTATCGAGCCGCAAATCCTAAGAACCGCAGTAGAAGCTTCAATAAAGAAACTGGAACGGGGTAAATCGGTAGAGAATGATGGTATCACAACTGAAATAATCGAAGCAATGAGGGACATTTGTTTGGAAGTTTTGCAAAGCTTATGTCCGGAAATATGGTACTCTGGGAAATGGCGCGAAGATTGGTGAGAGACCATCGTTATACAACTACATGAAAAACAATTTACTACCAATTACAGAACCATTGTACAAATACTTCATGTTAGCAAAGTCCAGCTACATATAATCGATAAACGTCTAAAATTTTTCGTTTTTCCACAAATATCAGATAAGCAAAGTGGTTTCCTGCCAGGGAAAGCTTCCCAGGAACAAATCCTAAATGCACGATAGCTCATAGAAAAAGCAAGAGAGTTTGCTGTCCCAAAGTATCTCTGCTTTGTATTCTACACAAAAGCGTTTGATTCGGTAAACTGGGAGATGCTTTCGGAAATATTACTTTGAGACGTTAGCAAGGATCATAGACTGAAACTAAAATCAAATGAAACGAATGTTATGGTAGTAGATCGTATCCATAACAATCAAGCAATGTTGCGGGGTATGAAACGGTAGAAATTTTAAAGTACTTCGGTTGATAATAATAAAAAAAGCACTGTTGGATGTGAATTAGAAATAAGAATAAGCCTAACAATCGCAAGAACGACAACAGCTAAACTTATATAAATCTGGAAAGATTCAGCCATACCAGAACGTAATCAATTCCATTCTGTTATAGTTTCTATAGTGACATATTTACAATTTCAAATTTCAGAAAAGCCTAAATGTATTTTTATTTTAGTTTAAATCTACTATGAAGATTGTTCAAAATGGTCACTGTTGCTCTAGAGACACACTCTGGCTCTTTTTAAGAGAGATCTGGTTACACTACGTACCATATCGTTGTTATTCCGGATTAGTTCTGCTGCCTCAAAATGTGCGTTTCCTAAGATCTTCAACAGTCTCTGATGGTGTTTGGTATAGCATATCTTTCATATAGCTCCACAAATAATAATCTAAATAGGTTACGTCCGGAGATCTTGGGGGCCCAGTGGAGCTGCTGTCCTCTACCAATTACACGTCCTTCAAACCGTTGATTCAAACACTGTCTCACGCGTAACGCAAAGTGCGCAGGAGCACCATCGTGCTGGTACCACATACCATGCCTGATCACCAGAGGGTTATCACCGAACAATCCTCCCAAATGATCCTCTAGAAAATTGAAATATCTGTTGATAATTTGTCACTGTCATTTCCGTGTGGATTCTCCAAATCTCAAGAGTGGCTGTTCTTTCAGTTCATTAATCCATTCCTTGCAAATGTTGCCTCATCTGTGAATAAAATTCTATTACGTAGGTTTCGATTTTGAATGACCCGTGGCTTGAAGGTGTTGCGTATGAAATGGATATAAACTATGATGTTTCAATGTTCTCCAAACTCGCATTCGTGGTGCATTAACTTGTGCAGATACACAACGAACAGAGGTGCTGGGAATATTACCAATTTCTCGCAGTATGTTGTCCTCATTGCCTAGTACTTGCTGTATTGGACGCTCAGTCGACGGTTTCGGGAAAGTTCCGTGTTCACGTAGGTGTTGTGCGCTCGTTGGAAAACTCGATCTGGTAGTCGCCGACTTGGAAATCGCAGCCCATATTCTCGAGCAGCTGTTACTGAGATTTTATCGCAAAAACCGCCCATGTAATGGATAGCGGCGTACTCTCCCGTTGTAAAAGTAAACATTATCAACACTGTTAATAAAAGCACGCAGAGAAATCAACTTTAAGGTGCTTTACTGTTTGACATACAAGTAAATAATATCATTTCCACAGGAACATAAACAGTTTGTCTCAGATATCACTTAATATCATCTATTGTTTCGGCTGCTTCAGTATTTAACAGACCATAACTTCTTTAATAGTCGATTGAGAGCAAATGATCACTCTTTAGTTTTGACTTATTTTCGCCTCTCCTACACGTAGGTGAAGTAGTAACCCCGTCAAGGGACACTCTGCATATATTAAAAACAATAAAAAAGTCTTCTATTTTACGAAACAGTATCAACAAATAAGCTTTATGAGTAATAGCAGAAAGTAGCCGAAATACAGTTTTTGCGATGTCGGAAGGGATGTGCAACTACAGACAGAAAAAGCAAATATTTGAGAAGGATTAGAAATACCACAATCAAGATCAAAACATAGGAGAATGTTATTTAAGTAGAAAAAGCATTGCGAAAACGAAGAAAGGGAAGAGGGAAAGCAAGAGCAAGGTCAAGAGCTAAAGGAAGAGCTAGAGGAGGAGAAAAGCAAGAGGAAGAGGAACAGGGAGAGCAGAGCAAGAATCAGAGAAAGACTGAAGCAAGGGCAAGATCAACAGCACGATTAAGACCTAGACCAAAACAAGAGCAAGATCAACAGAAAATCAAGAAAGAAGAGTAAGACAAAAATTACAATACTGTTCATGTGTAATTCTTCCATCAGTATGCATTTCTTATAAAATATGAAATATTGTTATGAAGAGGTAAACAGTATATAATCTTTATATAAATATATTTGAGTTGTCCAAGAGCGTATCAAATACAAATAAGAAGCTACAATTACTTCAGATATTTGAAAATATACTTGTAGTGGCATAGTTTTCAATGTTCCTGTACTTGTTATTGAAGTAATAACCCAAGAATTTTAATACGTAAGCTGTTATTTTAATAATACCATTTTTAATGTAATTAATCTTTATTTTTACAATTTGCACAACAGTTAACATATTTTATAATACCATACGTTATTGCTCGTTGAAACACATTGCAGACATAATCCAAATATTAATATTAATTTAGTTTAACCAAAATGTTCTACATACTTTATAAAATAAATAATTATACATAAGAAGTTCATGTTCTTGTTGCTTTGTATCAACTATCACACTTAACTAGACACTGTTGCAATTTAATACTATTTGGTTTAAGATATGAATCATACCGTATGAACGCTTATATCATCATACAGATTTTCATTGTAGGTTAGAATTTCAAACGTACGGTATTCTTTATTGTATCCGTTGTTATTAGTGTAAAGTGCTAAGCAATCAGTTGTCCGGCAAATCACTTTGCCGACGTCCGTTTTTTCATTAAGATGTACTCGTCCAATGAAGGTTAGGAAATTGGGTTGATATCCACCTTTAACTAGCGTTGTATCACCACGAAGTTGATGAACGTCAAGAGCTGTAGTGGGAAGCCATCTTAAACATTCCGAATTAGAAGTGCACAGAATCTAAGCAGTTAAAAGAAAAAGTGTTAGTTAAAAGTTTACTTTTTACGGTTTTTTTTTTATTTATTTGTATGGGAATTGATGTGATGGGAATAATGAAATTATCTTTAAATTATATTATGTAATAAGTTGGAACTACTGACCTTAACATTTTCATTTGTGGACCATGCTTGTTCTTCAAATTCATAATAAATTTTATTATCATTTGTAAATATTGTGCCCGGAATTAGTTTCTCGCCATCAAGAACTTGTCCAATGTAAATAAGATATCCGTTAACATCGTGCCCTGCTGGAAAGGCATCGTCTGGTATTACGCCTTTGTAGTCTCTCCAGTAAAAGTCTGAAAGATCAACAATATTAATATCGTGCAATAGTTATAGTATTTTACAGTTGTACATCTGCACTATAATGTTATACTTACTATCCAAAACTGATCTTGAACTGACTATCCTAGCTGTTGCTACAAAGAGAAGGAAGGTAATGTACTTGTCCATTTCGGTTAGGTTCTTGAAGGCTTAATGAAGTATGCATTGGTGCTTCGAATTATATACTAGTAGACAGATACTGTTCCAATAAATGTTATTTGGAGAAATTGTAGATTTTTACATCATTTTACGCAGAAAACGTCTGCAAAATAAGATTATCGATGTCGTTTTTAAGTTCATCATTAACATTTTCTTGATATTGCATATAACTGCTGATAATTAAGTCAACGAGTCCTTGGTCTTTGATAAGAAATAAAGAAAACATCAAAAAGACGAATACATATCATAACTGATGCGCTAACTGTGACCTCATGTAATTAATTTGCTAATAAATACGCAAATAGATTATGTTTTTCTTTATAATCATATTCTACTCAGAAGTTGTTATTTATAACCATTAACTTCTTAAAATTAAATTTCACTACAATGAAAATTGATGAATTTTTGTATTATTCGAAGTTTACATTTGAAAAAATGCAATGATAAGAATTGGCTTCTTGCATTGTTCTGTAAACACACTCGCACTACATCATAGAAAGATTGCATCATCATCTCCACGACCTTTCTCATTATTATCACAGTACCCTATCTATAAGCTGACGTAGCTTAATTCAGATAAGTATTCAATACTTCTATCTTTTGCTATTCCGGTTTGGACTATATACTATACTGACGCAACTAATTGTTTAATAACTACATAAAATTTTAATTAGTTTGCTTTTGGTAAAGCTATTCTTATTTCCTTCGTGGTGTTTGCTGATGCGAATACTTACAGAACATTTAAGGACAAGAAATTCAATAGAAGTAGATATGTTAAACCATACAATGATTTTGCAACAATCCCATATGCCATTGCAGCAGCTGTTATTTGTTAAGACTCTACCTGTATATGAAATAATTTGTTTATTCCATGTAGAACAATCCAATCTGTCTTGCAAATGATCTATTTCCCGAATGATACTTATACAACAAGAAAACAAGAGTAACTTTACTTGAGGGTCTACACACCGCAGGTTAATGACTATCTGGTAATGATTATACAGATGAATACTGTCATTATTCATTTCATATTTGTTCATGTTGAATTTAGAGACAGCCGGTTAAACATAACGAAGCATAACACAGATGTTAAATTCTTTATTCTAGTCAAACATAATAGTCTTACTTCTAAGCTGGTAGAAGTATAAATGTTGGTGTTCACTATCTACAACCAACTCCCAAACCCTGGCTGGGTTGCCACACGTGTCTGGTATTTTTCCACAAAATCACAGTTTAAGAATTTTGCTTTTTTAAATTTTAACAGGGTTAAAATTTGCTTATCATTATTTTGAAATGCTTTCTTTACCGCTTCCACCATCTGAAAGAAACTACTGCTTATTTTTCATTTAAAGTGGGGGTTCTCAGTCGAAGCGTATATTTACACGAGGTAGGTACCTATTACTCCGAACAAAGGAAGATGTGCCAGTTACAACAAGTTATAGCGAATACATTCTTTTAATATTCTAATGCTAATTACAGTATTCAGTTTATCGATACTGTTGTCTTCCCAATTTATAAATAGTTCCGGTTCCATCTTGAAATTGCTCCTCTTTTTGTTAGTCTTTTATTAGTATTAGAATTACTCTCGTCAACCACCATTTAAATTTTAAAGGATATTTTACTAAGATGGTTTCGAAGTAATTTATTTCTTCATAGAAATTTTCTTCTTCTTGTTCATTTCATCGGTTACATCCGTTTTGTTAATTTCATACACTTCCTGTGTTTCGCTTGGGTCTTCCTATTCGTTCATTTCCTTTACCTTGTTCATTTGCTTTATTTCAACAGTTGCATTGGTTTCGATCGTTTCTTTTCGTTTACTTCATTCATGATCTTGATCATTTGCTTCATTTCTACGGTTGATGTAGCATTTCTTTCGTTTCATTTATTTCATTTACTTCGTTCGTTGCAATCGGGTTGTTCGTTTGCTTCAGATTGTTCAGTTACTTTATTTCAACATTTGCATCCGTTTTGATCGTTTCGCTCGTTTCATTCCTTTCATTACTTTTCCTTTGCTTCATTCATCATCTTGTTTATTCGCTTCATTTCTACGGTTGATGTAATATTTCTTTCGTATCATTTATTTCATTTACTTGGTTCGTTGCTATCGGGTTGTTCGTTTGCTCCAGATTGTTCATTTACTTTATTTCAACAATTGCATCCCTTTCGATCGTTTCGCTCGTTTCATTCCTTTAATTACTTTTCGTTTGCTTCATTCATCATCTTGTTCATTCGCTTTATTTCTACGGTTGATGGAACATTTCTTTCGCTTCATTTATTTTATTTACTTCGTACGTTTGCAATCGGTTTGTTTGTTTGCTTCGGATTGTTCATTTACTTTATATCAATAGTTGCATCCGTTTTGATCATTTCGTTCGTTTCATTCCCTTCGTTTCTTTTCGTTTGCTTCATTTATCATCTTCTTCATTTGCTTCATTTCCACGGGTGATGTAACATTTCGTTCGTTTCACATATTTCATTTACTTCGTTCGTTACAATTGGGATATTCATTTGCTTCTGATTCTTCATTTGCTTCAATTCAACAATTACATCCGTTTCGATAGTTTCGCTCGTTTTATTCCCTTCATTTCTTTTCGTTTGTTTCATTCATCATCTTGTTCATTTGCTTCATTTCCACGGGTGATGTAACATTTCCTTCGTTTCGCTTATTTCATTTACTTCGTTCGTTACAAGTGGGTTATTCATTTGCCTCTGATTCTTCATTTGCCTCTGATTCTTCATTTGCTCCAATTCAACAATTACATCCGTTTCAATATTTTCGCTCGTTTTATTCCCTTCATTTCTTTTCGTTTGCTTCACTCATCATCTTCTTCATTTGCTTCATTTCCACGGGTAATGTAACATTTCCTTCGTTTCACTTATTTCATTTACTTCGTTCGTTACAATTGGGTTATTCGTTTGCTTCTGATTCTTCATTTGCTTCAATTCAACAATTACATCCGTTTCGATAGTTTCGCTCGTTTTATTCCCTTCATTTCTTTTGGTTTGTTTCATTCATCATCTTGTTCATTTGCTTCATTTCCACGGGTGGTGTAACATTTCCTTCGTTTCGCTTATTTCATTTATTTCGTTCCCTTCAATCGGGTCGTTTGTTTCCTTCATCTTGTTCATTTGCTTAATTTCGATAGGTGGTGTAACATTTATTTCGTTTCAATTATTTAATTTATTTCGTTCTTTCCAATCGGATTGTACGTTTGCTTTATTTTGTTCATTTGCTTCATTTCGACGGTTACATGCGTTTCGTTCGTTTCGCTTGTTTCATTTGGGTCGTTTGTTTCTTTCATCTTGTTCATTTGCTTTATTTCAACGGTTAATATAACATTTTATTCTTTCCGCTTATTTCATTTGCTTCCTTCGTTGCAGTCGGCTAGTTCATTGGTTTTACATGGTCCACTTTCTTTATTTCGGAGGTTACATCCATTCACTTCGTTTCGCTTATTTCATTTACTACGTTTCTTTCAATCGAGTAGTTCGTTTACTTTATATTGTTCATTGTTTTATTTTGAGGGCTACATGCGTTTCGTTCGTTTCGCATGTTTCATTTGGGTCGTTTGTTCCTTTCATCTTGTTCGTTTGCTTTATTTCAACGGTTAATGTAACATTTTATTCTTTTCGCTTATTTCATTTACTTCCTGCGTTTCAGTCGGCTACTTCATTTGTTTTACATGGTCCACTTTCTTTATTTCGGAGGTTACATCCATTTATTTCGTTTCGCTTATTTACGTTTCTTTCAATCAAGTGGTTCGTTTACTTTATATTGTTCATTTGCTTCATTTCGACGGTTGCATTCGTTTCGCTCGTTTCATGTACTTCGATCTTTTCATTCGGGTCTTTGCTTTCTTCATCCTGTTCATTTGTTTCATTTCGATAGTTGATGTAATGTTTCTTCCGTATACCTTATTTCATTTACTTCGGTCGTTTCAATCTAGTTGTTCGTTTGCTTCATTTCGACTATTACATCCGTTTTGTTCATTTTGCTCATTTCGTGCACTTCGTTCGTTTCGTTTGGATCGTTTACTTCCTTCGAATTGCTCATATCCTTCATTTCGATAGTTACATCCGTTTCGGTGGTTCCTCTTGACTTTGTTCGTTTCAGTCGGTTGTTTATTTCCTTTATATTGTTAAGTTGCTTAATTTCAACATTACATTGCATCCGTTTCATTCATTCCGCTTGTTTCATTCACTCCGTTCGTTTCATTCGGGTGGTTCGGCTCGTTTATTTCGTTCATTCCGCTCATTATCTCCATTTATTTTATAGCGTTCATTTTCTTGGTTTCGTTCTGTTATTTATTTTATTAATTTCTTTAATTTTGTTCCACCACTCACCACTTACCATAATAGTTTAAAGAAAGTCATCATCTTCTTCGGTAAAGATAGGAATGGAACAGGAAGAATACAATTCTGTACATTCACTTTTGCGTTCGTCAGTGTTAATATCCATTGCAGTAAAATCTTGAGATATCCCGACGAATTTATTTCTTAGACGATATGGTGTCTTACATCCAACTAGAAGAGAATATTTCAAACATAATTTTTGTATTCGTTTAAATAATGGGATTGCACTTGTTTACATTTTCATCAGTTGCTACTATATACTACTTCTTTACCTCCTCATTTACCCATCTTTGAATGGTAGCAGTTCTAAATTAGTTAATAGCACACACATTGCGAACAAGTTAATGCTACAAATTTCTTTTTATTTCATAGCAGGAAGCTACCTAAGCAATGTATCCTTGCTATTAGCTTGCTTATGCTATTATGTTTAAAGTAATTAAACTTTTACATGATACTTGCAGCAATGATATGCTTCTGTTAATAAGCTCTCTTACCACAAAAACATATTGCTTCGTCGTTTGACACGCTGCGTCTACTTAACTTATATCAGTGACCTAATAAAACACGGAAATTATTTTTAAGACGATTTAATTTTATTTTTACAATATTACAATACATATGTTTTATAAATACTATACAATACGTCCTATATCCAGTAACAGTGGAAATTGTATTTACTACTAAGTACAGTATTAACATAACATAACAAGTAGCTGTCTTTCTTTTTTAAGGTTAACTTTTACTCTTAAATAGACATTGCTTGTATGTAAAACCATCTAGTGTTTGATATGACCATAGTATCGTCAATAACTTGGTGATTGGTTAACATATTAATTAATACCTTTGACACTCTGCATTATAATCGTTTTTATTAATGTAGTAGGGTACATCCTTTATTCGAATATAATGTACTTGTCCAACGAATGTTAGACAATGGGGTTAATATCCACTCTGCGATGTTGGCGAACGTAATCAACTGAGGTGGCCACACCCCCTAAATTTTCCGAGTTCGAGGTACACAGGATCTAAATAATTGGAAGAAACATGTTCAATTTGGCATTTACAATACAAGGTGAAGAATTAGTATGTAGATAGGTTATAGAATCAGTATTACATAAAAAAAGAGGAACAGTTAGAAAGTAGTAGGAGTTAAGGAGAAATTAGGATGAAACACATTATTATTTTTTGTCCTTTATGCAAGGAGTTTATTGAGGATTTTGGAGTTGGTGGTAAAGTAGCGGTCAATGTGTTTGGTTTTAAAGGAATACTGGGTATGCTAATCCAAAATTTAGATAGCAGCATTGGTTCAACTGGTTATTTGTAAATGCATGGGGTTCAAATTTATGTGTAATGGTGAGCCCCTACGCCCCGTGACTGAGTTTGACCTGCAAGGAGGATATCAGAGCTCCCGTACTCTTGCGGTCACACCTGGTTGTTGCGTGCAAAATTCATGATATATTATGTCGTCATGTAGTGAGCATCACGCAGTAGACACCGCATTACTTCCTCATGTATTTTCGAATATAAGTACTCAAATATTTAAAGCGACTTGGCAGACTGCCCGCCAGGCATCGAGTAGGGAATTTAAGGGTAGAGTGTAACTTCGGGAGTTTTGAAATAGGTGGCGTGTCAGTAGATTGTATCTTGAAAATGTAGTGCGTAGGCATCGAACATTACATACAGCAATAAATCATTGGTTTGAAAACTTATAAATTTAAGGATTATATGTTTAAGTGTATTTTAACTGCAAGTAGTTATTTACCTGAGATAACCTCCCATGAATTGGAGAAGCAAAATACTTGCATTTGCTTTTGCTGCATATATCTACTAATTAAAGTCCTAATAATTTTAGGTTTTCATACGTACATCACATTATTATTAAAACGGGTACATACATTTAACTAAAGAACATGAAAAAGCTAGCAATTAACAAACAATGTGATTGTAAGTGATTGAGGCTAATTTCAATTTACCGCTATAAGAAATTATTGTCATGTTGGTAGCAAATACAGTAATCCTGTCAGCTGTTAATTTCTCATCAGTGGCGTCTGAAATAGGGATATATATATATATACAGGGTGTCCTTTAAATGCCTTAAAAGCTTCAGGTAGAATTTTTCCTTTATGAATGCTTAATACAAATCTTCAAAAAAAAGTAGGTATTTGGAGCTTAGTTTTCTTGTACGAGAGTGTTAAAGTTCATATCTTTA